>JAPMLY010000540.1:0-137500 GCA_026401115.1 Tetraselmis chui
GCATGTGGGTGGGGTGAGGGGGGTGACAGTCAAGAGGGGTGCGGGTGGGAGTGGGGGAGGTGAAGGACTTGACGGGTTTATTACCGAAGTCTACAGTGATGGTCTCCCAGCGACCTCCGTTGTGGCGTTCCAAGAGGGATAGTAGGAGTTGTAGCGCGCTGTTGTGGCGGTCTTGTCTTAGGCCAGGCATGGTGGGGCAGTTACCAGCCATGTGGCCGTTGCTAGTGAATTGGCCACACATGGGACAGCGCAGGGTGGGGTTGTGTGTGAGGAGGCGGGTGTTGTGGACTCCCCACATGAATTCTTGCTTGTGGGTGAATTGTATGTTGGTGAGTGTTGTGTGTTTTTTATGGAAAGTGAAGTCCGCACCGTCCTCCGCGGCGCGGGCGAGGAGGGCGCCGTGTTTGGATGTTTGTGAGAGGGGTGTGTGTGTGTGTGTTTGGTGTTGTGGGTGTGCGCGTCAGTTTTGAGGTTGGTGTATTTGCAAGGTATGGGTTCCCTTAGGGTTTGTGGAATGAGGGCGTATGGCCAGGTACATTGGCCTATCGGCACTTGTGAACCTATGGTGTATGCCCTGTCGGGTGGGTGTCCATCTGCAACTTGGTTGGCTAATGTGTCTGCGAGGTCGTTTCCTAGGGAGTGGTTGTGTGCTTTGATTTTGCCAAGGTGTGTGCGAATGCCTGCGTTGTAGCGGGTTTTGAGGGTGTGTGTGATGGAGAGGAGTGTGTCGCGGTGGATGTTGTGTCTATAGGCGGATGGGCAGTTTAAGTATCCTTGTATGAGGCGGAGGGAGCACGCATTGTCTGTAAGGAGGTGGGTATGGCCTAGTTGGAGGCCTATGTCAATGCCTGCTAATTCAGCTCGATTGATAGTGTGGGAGGGAGTGGTAGAGGTCACCAGAATTTTGATGCGGGTGTCCGAGGCGGGGTGGGTGGCGGCTGCTCCGAGGCGGGAGTTGCCTCCCTTCTTGGAGCCGTCTGTGTATACGAAGTCCTGCCAGTTCCAAGCAAGACTTCCTCTAGTGGGGGAGTATGTTAGTTGCATGCGTTCATGGAGGGGGTAGGTAAGGGGGTGAGTTGGGTTGGGGGGGAGGTGGTAGATGCTTGCTGAATGTGGTGAGTAGGATTCGGTGAGGTGTGGATGTGGGATAGTGATGGTGGGGTTGGGGAGATGTGTGTCGTAGATAGACTCGAGAGTGTTGTGGAGTGCGGTCATGGCTGCGCGGGAGGGTAGGGTGGAGAGGGCTAGGGGGTTAGCGACGAGGTAGATGTCGACCATCCAGCGCGTGCCGAACGGGGTACGGGTGGGATGGCTTGTGTGTTGGTCGGGGGGTAGGAAGGTGTTCGCGTCGTTGGGAAGGGTGTAGAGGTGGTGTGTGCATGGGGAGTAGATGTATTTGGAGTGGCGGTATGGTGTGTGCTGCCAACGGGGGAGGATGAGGATGGTTGCGCTGGGTGTGTAAGAGGCCGTGAGGTGTGCGCTGGTGATTGCATATTCCATGGCGCGGCGCATGCATTCGTGGTCGTATTCTGGGTTGGCGATGTTGGTGCCACGCCATGTGTGTGGGGCTGTTAATCCATGTACACACGGAATGGCATGAAGGGGGATAGAGCCGCCGCTTCCCGGAACGGAGGTGTACGCCTTATCAAAGTACCGCCAAAAGTCGGTACCCGATAGGAACATATTGTGTATATGAGCCCATCGCATCGCATCGCGACCGAGCGGCGAACACTTGTAGCGAACACCTATAGGTGGAGGGCCAAGACTCCCCCGGAGTCTAGCGTACACATGTGTCCATTAGTAGTCCAACGGAGGGATATGTAAACACTCCCCCTTAATGGACAAACTCCGGCCGGTGCCCTAGTAAACCCCGCGTAAACGCGGAGGGCCCATAACCTATTAATCCATGTACACACGGAATGGCATGAAGGGGGATAGAACCGCCGCTTCCCGGAACGGAGGTGTACGCCTTATCCAAGTACCGCCAAAAGTCGGTACCCGATAGGAACATATTGTGTATATGAACCCATCGCATCGCATCGCGACTGAGCGGCGAACACCTATAGCGAACACCTATAGGTGGAGGGCCAAGACTCCCCCGGAGTCTAGCGTACAGATGTGTCCATTAGTAGTCCAACGGAGGGATATGTAAACAGGGACATTGCTGCCGCTTGATGAGAAGACTATGTCTTCGGGGTATAGGGTGTGGTAGGTGTGAGAGTGGAGTGATTTATTGAGGGGGTCGGAGTAGAGTTATGTCTGGATGTGGAATGTATGACGGAGAGCTGTGAGGAGGTCCTCTCTAGTGGCCCATCTATTACGGGTGGTGGTGGCGGGTGTGGGTGAGTGGATTTCTGAGCGAGAGCCTAGGCGAGTGAGGAGGGGGTAGACATCCTCTTCGACCGTGTGCTGCGAGAGGTCGGGGCGGAAAAGTTGGAATAGGTGTCGGACGCGGGGGCCGCTAAGGGTGGTGACCGCGCGGCCGTCGGGAGTGCATAGTATAGTGGTGTCTTGTAGTGATGGGTGTGTGTGAATGGCGAATTTACCGGTAGGGAACATGTCGAGGTCGGGGTGGATGGGGTCGTGGTTGAATGTGATTAGGGGCTGCGTCCATGGTGGGGGTCGTGGAGGGGACAAAGCCGGAGTTAAATGCGGTGAGGGCGGTCTCACTGATGGTGTCGTGTAGTTGTAGGCATGGCGCCCACTGGACCTCGTGGAGGCGGGTGAGGTCGTGTCGTTGGCCGCGAGCACACAATTCGCATTGCCATGTGGGGGGTCCCTGAACGGGGCGGCATTGGGAATGGACGGCAAAGTGCGGGCATGTGCAGCACGTGGAGGTGGGTTCTGTGTGTAATGGGTCGTGACTTATGGAGTAGTCGGCGGGGGAGGGGGTGGGAAGGCATACCGATGTGGGAGTGGAGGAGATGAGGCGGAAGTTGTCGTCGAGTTGGAGTTGTGTGTCCAATTCCGTGAGGTGCTCCGGGGCCCATTCTACCATGTACTGTGTTTGGCCGTATTTCGTGTCTTTGTGTTTGGAAATGATGCGCGTAACGTCGCAGGGGGGGTAGTGGTGGTCTGAGGGGGTGAGGTATTCGGTGTCTATGTGTGTGGTTGGGGCCGTGAGAGGGGAGGTTGTGGTATGGGTGTTGTGGATGCCGGATGAGAGGGTGGGGGGGAGAGCGGGGGAGGTGTGGGGAGAGGAGGGGAATCCAGGAGGGGTGGACAGTGGTGGGGGAGGACGCATGTTTGGGGGTGAGGCTTGTGATGGGCAGGCGGTTGTGGATAGTATCGGAGGGTTCAGTAAGGATTGCGGCGAGGAGGAGAATGGGGACTGAAAGTGGGGTGGTGGACCCGGTGAGTGTGGAGATGGATTTGCAAGATTTGAGGATGAATGAGGATGAGGTGGCTCTGAGGAAGACTTGTGGCCACGTGGTGATATTATTCTTCCAGAGGGGAGTGAGACGGGGGAGGAGGGAAGCGTGTGTTTTACGGGGGGAGAATTCGCAGTATGCATGTTTGTATGTGTGGGGGTTTGTGATGTGTGTGGCTCTGTCTCTGAGTGAGGCGAGGAGGGTGTTGTCTTGTCGGGTGAAGTGGGCGCGGCTTGTGGAAGCAATAGGGTTGGTAAGGGAGAGTGTAGGAATGTTGTGAAACATTGTGCTAGCGTCGCGTTGGGCACGTACTAGGCATCTGAGTGTGGGTGGGGAAAGTCCACCTAACATGATGGATTCGGTATTTCGGTGGGCCAGTTCGAGTATGTGATGGATATGGTGCGTATGTGTGCTCGGGCCATGTGGCCTCTATAGCCAGGGGAGTTCGTGATTTTGTGTATGTGGCAGACTGTGAGTTGTGTGGCGTGGGCTTTGAGGGAAGGGAGGCCGTAACCGAGGTCGGAAGTGGGCCGGTGGAGGGCGGTGCGGGGCAGGGTACGTACCGAGGAGACGGCGGAGCGGAGTGCTCGGCATATTTGACCTTCGAGGGTGTCCAATTGGGAGTCACTGAAGAGGTCGAGTTGGAGGGTGAAGTGTTTGCCGATAAGTAGTCCGCGGATGACCCTGATTCTGCGGGATTGTGTTAGTAGGGAGGTGGAGAGGGCGGTGATAAGGGATGCGGTAGTGCGTTTCAGTTCTTGCCAGTGTTTGGTGAAGGTGAGGGAGGTGTTGAGTTCGACCCCTAGGACGCGGTATGTGTCCGAGGGCCGATGGAGGGGATGGGGGCCGGGGTGGAGTTGATGGTGATGAATTGTGATTGGAGGCGGGATGCGAGGAGTTTGATGTTGGTAAGGGAGAGGGCGTTGCCTGTACGCCAAAGGGCGCCGGTAATGCAGCATTTTCGAATGTTGACGGGCATACGTGTGTGGGTGCTGAAGAGGGAGAGTTTCTTTAGTTTGATGGCCATGTTGGGGGTCGAGCCCGTGGCGAGGCTGAGGTCGTCGGCGAATCCGTGACCGGCGTATGTGGCTGTAGGTCTTGTGGGGTCGACGTTAGTGGCGGGGGGGCCTGGGCGATAGCCCTTGCTGCCCATAGTGAGCCAGCGGAGAAAGAGTTCAAGGAAGAGGGTAAAGAGGAAGGGGGAGAGGGTGTCACCCTGCAGGGTACCTCGATTTATGTCGATGGAGGAGGTGGGGCCATATCGGGTCATGTAGTCTGTGGATGAGACCCCATATAGGTGTTCGCATGTATCTACAAATGTGGAGGGCATACCAAGTTGTCTCATATGTTTGAACATGATGCGGTGGTCTGCTGCGTTGAAGGCGCCCTTGAAGACGGTCGCGCAAACATAATGTATAGGCGACGGAGAGAGGAGGTGTTGGGCATGGCGCTCTGTGGGAAACGCACGAAATCGCGTATGTAGACTTACCACCGATATGCGCACAATCCAAGGGCAAGCCGCTTTCGGCCACAATGTTCAAACAATCATAACTTCCTCAAATATGGTCAAAATTGTTTAGAACATGTACCGTTGGACGCGTATTCTATGTGCGTCGAACGCACCTACTCCGGAGCTCAAACACCCACAAGCGAAGTTTCTGTGAATTATTTCAATTCCCGAATTATTCCTGCAAAGTTGAGCCGCCGTGCCAAGCAACACACGTCGAATTCGGCTCACCTCATGAGGCGACTTGTGCGGGGTTTGTCAATATACGTTTACCACTTCATCACCCCTACTGATTTCCGAGCCTAATTCCCGACGTGTGCCACGCGTGGGGCGGGTGTGGTTGGCACAAGTACATACCCAAGCATCCCAAACACCACCGTCAACGTCATGCGTCCCTAACGGCCAAGTTGGACCTCGCCCCTCCCCTAAGCCAATCGCCATCGCATGTTTATAACGTGCAGTGTTTATTCAAACCTTTGTGATGTGCGTTTTTGCTCCCTTGCTTTCCAAGAACATCGCATGTGCATGCGGCACGAACTATATTCACACACCCGCAAACCAAACCTCGGGCATTGAGCACGGCACCCACGCCCCCAAACCCCCTCCAAAAAGTCCTCAAAAGTACAGTTATGTGGAACACACAGTAATATGCAACTTGGTATGCGCGCTTGAGCAATGCCCAAGGGTGGCGCTCAAAACGACGTGTGTTGATCAGACAATTTCTTGGGAATTTATGGGCTTAACTCGACAAACTCCACCGATAACACCCGCTTTAAGCTGAGGTTTAATCATCCCGGATGACGGCTTATTGCTTGCTTCCCGGATCTCCTACAATTGAGTGGTACTCGGGTGTCGTCGTGCTTGACGTGGTGAGAGGGGAGCGTATTCTTGACTAGCTTATATTTAACATAATGCATGTCCGGATTTGTGTGGAGGAGTGTATTCGCATCAATGCACAGATACGGATACAATCACAGCGAATATATGTACCTGGTCTATCATCATCATGAATGATAAGTGCCGGGTAGTAAGGGTTTCCCTCCCTGCTTTGTCTTTTACATGTAGACAGTTTAAGGCCGGCTATTAGGTGAACTTTGCCACCATCCGCGAAAGATGAGATATCATGAATGTTAACGTTAGTCTGCTTGTTGATCACGGAAAATCATTTTAATGCTTTAAATAGTCTTACAAGAAAAAGCAGCGGAGACCGCTAAGTAAAAAGAAGAAAAGAGGAAAAAACCTAGGCCTGGGATTGTTTACATGTCCATTAGTAGTTATGGGCCCTCCGCGTTTACGCGGGGTTTACTAGGGCACCGGCCGGAGTTTGTCCATTAAGGGGGAATGTTTACATATCCCTCCGTAGGACTACTAATGGACACATCTGTACGCTAGACTCCGGGGGAGTCTTGGCCCTCCACCTATAGGTGTTCGCTATAGGTGATCGCCGCTCAGTCGCGATGCGATGCGATGGGTTCACATACACAATATGTTCCTATCGGGTAACGACGTTTGGCGGTACTTGGATAAGGCGTACACCTCCGTTCCGGGAAGCGGCGGTTCTATCCCCCTTCATGCCATTCCGTGTGTACATGGATTAACAGGGATACATGAAGGCATGCCACAACATATGCATTGCCCTCGAGCAAAGCGTCGCGGACACAAGAACCCAAAGTACCATGACGAGCAACATAAAGACGTTGCATGAATTATCGCCGCACATCCCCTAAAAACGCCGAATAGTAGGAACACAACGAGTTCGACGAACGAAATATTGCATGCGGACATAACTATCATAACCCAAAGAACGAGAGTGAGGAGCACCCATGCCAAGGAAGCGACAAAATGCCACCCAAATTGTCCGGCGATAAACCAACTCCGCCACCACTGGCGCCAACCGGCCCTCATCCTCCAAAGCGAAGGGATAGCAATCATGGACCGACTGAGCCGAAAGCGTGCCAAGCAAAGTGTAAGTGATGCGGAGGTCCGCATCGAGTATGCTATGTTGAGCTCCCAATGCTAGATTGCCCGGGAGTGGGAGACGAGCACCGATGCGAGGAACATTGGTGTTCGTGCGAGCACTTGTAACCGTCACATCAACAACAAAATGACGGTGCGGAGCCATGAAGCCGTGATCACGGGTTTAAGCTGTGATTGCTATTGATAGATTTACGGGTACGCTTTTGTCACTAGCACTGCTAGAACTGCTCAGCCGCGGTACGAGCCGTTATTACATTTTGGCTTCGTGCCTCAATGGCAAGGTTTCCGGTGGTCATTAATTTCTCGACGGATCTTCCTTATCGTTTTCCTTTTTCGCTTCAAATGAGTTCAGTTTCAAAGTGCCATCCGATTGCTATACAATGGCAGCGCACCGGGTTCTAGGCCTCATTGCGGAGCGCGACTCTCATGTTCGGAAGTGCCCACGATGCAATAAGGCTCCCTTATAGTCTCTTGGGTCTGGATCTTCGTCGACGGTATCGGGCACCTCTATATGTCGGGTGAGCGCTTCATAGTCGCAATGCTTAAGGACTACATCCCCCGGTGTCCGTGCTCTTGATACGTCATTCAGCTCCACGATCGGATAGTCCACGTGGTGGAAGAGTTCATGCTTGAAGCAGGGACTACCTAAGGGCGGGGCTTGCGGTTGGAGGTCCGCCGTATTCGGTCGGGACATGGAATTGACTACAACAATCACCGAGTTGACCGTCACTTTCTTCGGGCGCCCATGTGAACAACACCGTAGAGTACCATTTTAATCGTACATAAATGAATCCACTAATCCCAACCTCTCCAATCGGAATAACAATACCGTCAAATTAATGCTAGTAAACACTCATTGTACAGTAGGTATGAAAAGTAATTTATCGCTAGTCTCCACGATGCGCACCCTCCTCCAGCTATTGCGAGGGCGCTCAACATCCTAGTTGATCAGCTTCCGCTCGTCACGACGGGCCTACCTGACCTCTGCTCTTGTGCGACTCCGGTCGTGCTGGAGCTCGGGGGGGGAGGGGGAGGCAGGCGGAAAGCCACTCACACATGCCGTCGAGGGTCCCGTCTCGATCCACGCGCTCCCCCGTCCGAGATATCGTTGCTCCTCTCTTCGCAGCTCGCCTCCTAGCCTAGACTTCTCCACCCCTTCGGGGGATGGGGCGAGAGAAAGTCCATAATTGCAAACGGTGTTTGGCTAGCGCTCATGCCTCCGCGCCAGATTTTCTCATGTCCCCTTTCCGTTTCAGTTTGCTTCCAACACCTATTTGATCGTGCGAAATCCGCCCATACCCTCCCCCGGTGGTTTACGTTGCCAAGGGGGGCGCCTTCATAAGCAGAGTGCCGTTGCGATAACCCTAAGTACCATGCCTTAGGCAGCTTATTGATGACTCGGTACCGAATGGGGGAGAGGTTGGTCGAACTCGGTGATCGAGTCGCCACTCCTCAAAATATTATGGGTATGGAATTCATTTATCCGAAAATTCTCCGTACCGGGTTTTCCCGGCGGCGGTCGATCAAGTGGACCTTCGCCGCCATACCGTGCCGCTCCTCCGGCTGCGACCCTCCGCCGTCTTGCGTAGCTCCTAGCCTCACTCCCAAGGGAACTCGATTCTCACATGGTTGGACGACTGCTAGCGAGCGCATTGCCATGGCGTTGCTTCCCGGCTGCCCGCCGCAAACTCCAACATCCGCGGCCCACCGCTGATCCGTCCGTACCCCCTTTCGACAAAAAACTATTTCGTAGACACCGCATCCACCCCCTTGTCGGGAGAGTATCTGTTAGTATTTAGTGGCGAAGAAACATATCGGACGGCCCGAGCGGGAGATCTTAGTGTTGGTGTAGGTATATTATATTCTTCCAAAACCCTCCGTATATGGCTTCCTGACACTTGCTAAGCCCGCGGGTTGCAGTTGCCGGTACCTCGTTTAGCCCCCTTCCGTGTTTGGCACGGCTACATGGCTACCAGCGCCCACCGCGTGAAGGGAGAGGTAGGTGCCGACGGGCCTACGAGCGCACCCCACTCCGGGGTCGCCGCCGCTGCGCCACCGGCGGGCACCTCGGTGGGGAGCTTCTCGAGATCGACATGCGAATGTGGATTGGTTAGACTTCAATGCTTCACACCGTCATTTTGTTGTTGATGTGACGGTCACAAGCGCTCGCACGAACACCAATGTTGCTCATATAGGTGCTCGTCTCCCACTCCCGGGTAATTATTGCATTGGGAGCTCGGCATGGTAAACTCGATGCGGACCTCCGCTAAGGCTAGGGATCAATCATCGACAATTGTTGATAATGTTATCATCACCCGATGATGGTGCCATCGATGTGCTAGGTTGTGACATCGACATCGATATGATGGCATTAGTACAAATATCATTGCCATCAATTGAAGAAACATTTAAAATATGCAGTTATCATATCCCGATGTGTTCATATATCGCCCTAAATATCGATACATTGGCGAATGTATAGCTTTATTGTGCCATCGATGACAGCATCCAAACATATCAATACCAACATCATTATCGGCAATCCGAGATATCGACTTCCATCAACATCGACAAAATCCACTTGGTCACTAGCCTGAACCTCCGCACTTCCGCCTTGCTTGGCACGGCTTCGATGTAGTCGCTCTATAACTACTATCCCTTCGCTTTGGAGGATGGCGGCTGGTTGGCGCCTATGGCGGCTGAGTTGGTTGATCGCCTTGCCATTTCGGTGGCCGTGCGTCGCTTCCCTAGCATGGGTGCGTAAGACTCTCATTTATTGCGTTATGGCACTTATTATGTCCGTATGCAACGTTTCGTTCGTCCCTCTACATATGTTGCTTTTCGACGTTTTTGGGGAGATGTGCGGTGAGAATTCGTGCAACGTCTTTCTATTGCTCTATGGTACTTTGGGTTCCTATCTTCGCGATGCTTTGCAGGAGGGAAGTGCTCATGCTGTGGCATGCCTTCGTGTTTCTCGTGCTTAGGCATGCTGTGGGTTATTATCCTCCTTTCTCCTTTTTGCTTGGTGGTTTCTAACTTTTTTTTTGTAAGAATATTTTTAATGTAAGCTGTGTTGAGGCTTACTTATGTTTAAGATATGGATCACTTACATGATTTGGTATTGGTGGCCCTTATAAGTAGGCCGCCCTACACACAATGCGAGAGGGAATCGGGTGGGTGGGTTTGCGTTAGCGATAACTCTCGCAAAATGCCGAAGGTGGACACATAATCGCTTCTTGTGCGTCATATGGTGTGCGGACATTTTACTATCAATGCGCGTGTACGCGCTTGAACCGTTGGGGGAGATGTACCGTCGGAGGTGGCGCATGTTACTGCGTAATTCTATTCATGTTTGTCAAGCCTCTACATTACCAATATGACCTTTTCAGCTGTGTTGGGGCTTTCTTATGTTATATGTCGCCAACTTGCGTGTGACGATGGGTAGGGCTCCGCTAGGGGTCATCCAACCACATATCTGCCAAGCTCCTAGGCTCATGAGTAATGTTATTGGGTCGATGTAGTAGGACGGTATCTAGTAGTATTTAGCCACGAAAAAACATATCGTAAGGGCCGAGAAGGGGATCTTGGCGCCGGTAGCGTACATAGCATTATTATTCAAACGCCCTTTGTACATGGCTTTCCCTACAATTGCTGATCGCGCGGATCGAAGTGCCGGCCCTCTTAGCCCCCTACCGTGCAAAGCATGGCACGGCTACGGGGTTTCCAACGCCCACTACGGGGAGGTGAGTGAATGCCGACGGGCCTGCGAGCGCACCCCCCTCCGGGGCCGCCGCAGCTGCGCCGCCGGCGGGCGCCGCTTAACTCACAACCTCGTCGCTTCTAAAGCCGAGGGGATTCGCGTGTACTATCGTACAAAATGGGAAAGCGAGGCGCATGAGGTGAACGAAGACTATTGTGTCACGTACCGCCTGGCGTACACGCGGAAGTAATACATGTCTTGCTATTCTTCGACTCCGCTGAACTCGACACAAGGTCTCGGGCGGAAAATACCTTGAAGCACGCTGGGCGATCCACTTGTGAGGAACCTAGCGAAATGGACAACCAACACGTTCACGGGATGGCTACACGAGGTCATAACTACGCTTCAACTACAACCCCCAACACGATTCACATGGACTTCACCCTTAGTACAAGAAGGAGCAGCGACATCCGCGTATAGCGTCCGAGAAACGCTTCAAAAGATACAATATTTCGGCGGTTGGTCTACCGAGTCGATCGTAGTATTTGCCTACATCGACCCGACATTCCTTGTAGGACGAGAAAAGTGATTACTTTTTGGCTGGCTTGCACAGTATTGGGTTGACTAGCGTACGATCAACCCGCCCAATCGCGACAACATGGCAAACGGAGTATCCCCCGCTTTGCAAAGGGTCATATTGACATTGGGGGCGATAATAGTCGTGCATTGCCTCGGCGTTACGAAATCTAACCGCTAGATCACGCATGTTACAACAATGGGTAAAAAACGTACATATGTCATTACCCCTACAAGATGCGCCGACACACAACATAGGTCGTCCACCTTCTGCCTTTGCGCGAGCACAGCTCAAGCATTCCTCCCGCCCAATTCCCTCAGTTATCGTACGTGCCGCGTCCCTTGACCATTGCGAGCAAAAGTTGTAAAAGATCGACGCTTTTGGCAAATGGAGCCCCTCCTGCTCTGTCGAAATAAACCCATAAAAAATACGGCTTGCTGCAGTGCATATGTCAATTACACGACGCGACGACTCACAACTTGTTTTTTCATGTAAACAAATGTCATTATTCCCTTTCCGGAATACCTACGCGCATTAGCAATTTACTACTCATTAATATCGTTTGCTTTGCTATGTCGGACTTCAGAGAGAAACATGCCGCTTTTCGCTTGATTATCACGTGTGCGGTACGCCGCTATGGGTTCTTGCTCCGCACGCTCCCCCGAGATGTCTGCCGACCGTACCTTGCTATTGCAGATAGGGCCGTTCGTATAATTGTTTACTGCATCTTGGGCGTTTCTCTGAACGTACAAACACTCGATCAACTCAATTGTGCTGAGCGCAAGCTTTCCCTCCCTACGGAGTTTGGGGGGCTTAATGTACCGTCCCTCGAGCTCGACGCCGAACCTGCTCACTATGTTTCATTCACTGCGACCCTCGCCAGCCGGATTATTGATTACGAGTCCGAGCTGCTAGGTCCTTTGTACGTTCTCATCCGACAGTAGGTACTGAATGCTGCCACTTATACTTTACCGTGGGAGGTCTAATTGCGCAATTCGTATGATTCGATCTCCACTATGGGCGGATTTTCGGAATCAGATATCGTGGTGTTGACAAACAAACTAAACCAAGACCTTTCCGATTATGTTGGGCCCGATGTCGAGTTGGTGGTATCTCCGGTCGACAATGCGGTGGCGCCCACTGCCCAATGGAGTTGCCTACAACTTCCGACTCCCGATGCTCTCACTCACTTGGGAGATTCAGGGGGGCACATCCAACGGGGAATTCCGCGCATTCTTCGTAACCGGGCCTACCTTGACCTCTTGGCGTTTTGCAGACCTTTCCCACTGGACTATACGAGGGTGGATTCGGGTACGGGTCGCGGGGCTTTTGGCTCTCTTTTTCGCTTCACATGAGTCTAGTTTCAAGGTGCCATCCGATTGCTATACTACGATGGCACCCCACCGGGTGCTTGGCTTGACTGCGGATCGCGCCTCTCATGTTCGAAAGTTCCCTCGGTGCAATGAGGCTCCTTTAGAGACTCGCGGGTATAGATCTTCGTCGACGGTATCGGGCACCTCAATGTCGGGTGAGCGCTCAACAACTGCTATGCTCATGGACCATATCCCCCGGTGCCCGTGCTCTTGGTACGTCATCCAACTCCAAGATCGGATTGTCCACGTGTTTGAAGAGTTCATGCTTGAAGCGGGGGCTACTAAGGGGGGGACTTGCGGTTGGACGTCCGCCGTGTTCGGTCGGGAGCTTCTCGAGATTGCCTTGGGGATGTGTTTTGGTTAGACTTCATGGCTCCGCACCGTCATATTGTTGTTGATGTGACGGGTACAAGTGCTCGCACGAACACCAATGTTCCTCGTATAGGTGCTCGTCTCCCATTCCTTGGCAGCCTTGCATTGGGAGCTCAGCATGGCAAACTTGATGCGGACCTCCGCACTTGTGCTTCGCTTGGGACGCCTTCGGTTCAGTCGATCCATGACTACTATCCCTTCGCCATGGAGGATGGAGGCCGGTTGGCGCCGATAGCGACTGAGTTGGTTGATCGCTTGGCTATTTTGGTGGTTGTTCGTCGCTTCCCTGGCATGGTTGCTGCTGACTCTCGCTCCTTGCGCTGTGACAGTTATGTCCGTATGCAACATTTCGTTCGTCGATCTACTTATGTTCCTACTATTCGGCTTTTTGGGGGGGATGTGCGACGTGAATTCATGCAACGTCTTTTTGCTGCTCTTCATGGCACTATGGGTTCCTATCTCGAAAGGCTAGGGATCAAGTGAATGTTGTCGATGTTGATGGTAGTGATATCTTGAAACGTCGATGTTGATAGTAATGATATCTTGGATTGTCGATGTTGATGGTGTTGATATTTTGGGATGTTAATATCGATGGCAATTTAAGCCGATATTATCGCCGATATATCGATATTTGGGACGATATATCGATACATCGGGCTTTGATAATCAATATTTTCCAATTGTTTTGATAATTGACGGCATAGATACTAGCACTTTTGCCATCGTGTCAATGTCGATGTCGCAACCTATCACATCGATGGCACCATCAGCGTGTGATGATGATACTATCGACGATGCGTCGATGGCTGATCCCTAGCCTTACTATCTCGGCGACGCTTTTCAGGAGGGCAGTGTTGACGCTGTGGCATGCCTTCCTGTTCCTCGGGCTTAGGAATTTTTTCTTTTCTTCTTTTTGCTTGGTGGTCTCCACTGCGTTTTCTTGTAAGATTTTTTTTTTAATTTACTATTCATCGAAATATTATACAAGCAGACGAACCTGCTGCTGCTACCTTACTTGTAAGTAGGTCTGCTTTCAGTACCTCCTGTACTTGTAAGTACTACAAGTTACATTCCAAAACTACTACTCACTGCTGGTGCTCCCCGAAAAGGGCGGCGCGCCGCCATACTTCGCGCCGCCAGCAGCAACCCGGAGGATCGGGATATATAGCGTCTGGAGTGCACACTGACATTCCTCTTCCCTCTCTCGTCCCAGGTTGGCGCTGGACGCACGCATCTGGCACCATGGTAGGAGCTTCCGTCTACTATTGGTTGTGTACCGTTCGTCGGCTATGTACATTGCATACAGCCTAGCGTGGGATGAAACTAAGTTTATCGTTTAGCGCCGCCTCTCCTGGCGGCGGCGAACGTATCTCCGCTGAGAAGCGGGGGAGCGCACGCTTCTCCCTTGAGTTCGGCTTTGCTTATTAGGAGGGCAGAGTGTCAGGGGGTGATAATGTGGCTGGATGCACACCCGAACTGTTGCCGGTTATATTCTACTTTATTACGGCGATTTTGTTAAGTATTATTCCGTTGCGGCTATGTTCAAGGGCAGTAACGGCAGTATAAATGACGGACGATAGAATGCTCCCGTGAAACTCACGCCGTTTGCATTTGCTGGGCATTCCGTAGGCCCCCAAGAAGAGGACCGCTCCCACCCCTGCCCACGCGAAAAAGGTACTCCCGTCGCCCGATTTTGCACTTCCCATTTTTTCCGGGAGGGCACATTGCAAACTCACGTCGCCGGTGCTCCACAGGCGGCAGCCCCCGCGAAGCCTGTCAACCCTCTGTACGAGAAGCGCCCGAAGGCGTTCGGTGAGTGTTCTGATATTTGCACTCTTTGAGCCAAGCGGTAGGATGACGAGAGGTGTGCAGATGGCGATAAGCTGGTACTTAGCTGTAATCATCTATCTGCAGGTATCGGGGGTGCTCTTGCTCCCAAGCGGGACCTGCACCGTTTCGTGAAATGGCCCAAGTACGTGCAGCTGCAGAGGCAGCGCCGTGTTCTTAAGATGCGGCTGAAGGTTCCTCCTTCCCTCAACCAGTTCACCAAGACTGTGGACAAGAACTTTGCAGAGAACGTGTTCAAACTCCTGCTGAAGTACCGCCCGGAGGACAAGGTGTGCAATTATTGTTTTGCCATAGCTAGATTGTATGTGTACGAACTTCCTCCATCCCCAAACTATAGCTCATATTTACGCATCTACATACATATGCAGAGCGCAAAGAAGGAGCGGCTGCTGAGTGAGGCAGAGGCCCGCGCGGCTGGAAAGGATGTGGAAAAGAAGAAGCCCATTGTTGTGAAGTATGGCATCAACCACATCACGCAGCTCATTGAGTCTGGAAAGGCGCAGCTGGTGCTGATCGCTCACGATGTGGACCCCATTGAGCTTGTTGTCTGGCTTCCGGCTCTGTGCAAGAAGATGGGCGTCCCTTACTGTATTATTAAGGTGACAAAACTTGAATGTTTATTGTGCACGGAACAAGGACAGTGTTATGTGACAAAGTTGTGTGCCTTGAATTCCTCTTCTGAAGATTGACCGGGTTTTCCATGCCTGTTGCTCAGGGGAAGGCCCGCCTCGGTCAGATCGTGCACAAGAAGACGGCCACTGCTCTTGCTCTGACTGCTGTGAAGAACGAGGACCAGCGGGAATTTGCCAAGATTGTTGAGTCTTGCAAGGCCAACTTCAACCAGGGTCCTCGTATCACCTGGGGAGGTGGCATTATGGGATGCAAGTCCCAGCACAAGACGAAGGTTAGGGAGCGCCAGCTGGCGAAGGAGCTTGCTCAGCGTGCTGCGGTTTAAATGCCTGGTGGACCTACTTCGCAACTTCTCTGTGAAGCTCCGTATTTTTCATGTCCAGCTACCCCATCACAAGTATGTAACGTGTGCATGGTGAATGGGCGGAGACTTATGTTTCATTTTGATCCCATATCGTTGCACAACCATATCTAAGGTGAATGCTCAGCAGAGTGATTGGTGGTGCATGGAAACTTTAGCTGACATTCATTACTTGTTCATATCGATTATGAAGGATTATGGCCTGAAATCCTGACTGTTGATCAAGTACAATAATGGTAGTAGGCCATGTTAATTTCTTTTGATACAAGAAAAGGGGCTTAGTTGTTTGTCATAAATTAACGCTCGGCAGGAACGCTGATACACTTAATGTGCCTATGTCACAACTTAAAGTACGTACATCCTTTTTGAGAGTTGATGCTATCAGCTGAGGTTGGGTTCCTTTTGATACAAGGAAAGGAGATTCAATGTAGATCCACACCCGAGAGGAATGCTGATACACTTCCACTGTGCCTTGTAGAGTTAAAATAATTGGGCATATTTAGATTAACCTATCAGCGAAGGTTTCGGAAGTATGGTACACCTAAGGGTCATATGTGTAGCATAATAATGAGGTGTGGGGGTGGGGGGGGTGTCGACGGTGTTTGTGAATTGGAGCGCACCACATGTCCACACGAGCTGTGGATGCAATCCAGTGCGCACTCTGAATGCCATACTTACAATTTTCATCTCCTGGACAATTGGAATTGTCATTATTGGATTTATTCACGCCTCTCTCAGGCAAGGCGGTCTGAAATCAAAATAATGACAACTGATGGTGTGCTCAATCTCCTCTCTGCCCTCCCACTGGTTTATACATTACCGAGGTCACGTACTTCGATCGATAGCGCCAGGTGGTGCCCATGACTACAGCTGTCACATTCTGTGGAGGAAGCAGCCATGGTCAGAAACGAACCTACGAGACCTCATGTCTTGCATAGGAATCCCGGCAATTTCTTACCTGCCCGACATTCTGACAATACAGATGATCCAAAATGACGTGCTGCGGACGTGGAAGAGACTTGTTGTCGTCGTGAACTGGAGCACTAACGTTTAGGAGAGTGAGATTCAAATGCACGGGCATAGGCGGGGGGGGTTTGGATTCGTCCATGGCCCCTTGAGCGCAGTCATAGCTGCAAGAATGGGCAGCGCAATTGTCAGTTCTTCTAGAAGAGTAGGTCGGTGAAGGATGCCTAATTATCACTGTCGATCGCAGGTGTGTACTGTAGTCACAACAATGAGAAACTTGCCTTTCAGGGGGAGAAGGCGGGGGTTCAAATCCTTGGATTCTGGTGTACTCATCCGGCGCATACTCTTGCACCTGCAGCGGTCAAGTAGTAAAATATGCACAGCCGTAACCATATCAGACTCGGTCACCTTCGTCCATCACCATAGGCACACGTGCATGTTTGACAACTAGGAACTTGGATAAGGAAACATAATTTGAACTTGATTTGGACATCCGTTTTGAGCTGGCCCACGACGAGGACAGGATAGATGGATGTACCTCAAGAACGTTGTTCACGTTGCCGATTTCGTCACGCATAGCAGGCAGCTCAGGAGCATATTTCCACTCGCCATCCACAATGAATTTGTACTGGTACACGCCAGGGGGGAGAAGTTTGACAATGGTGAAGTCCTTCCCAGACCGCTGCAACGTCTGACGAGTGGCCCAGTTGTCAAACGACCCCTCAACCTCAACATGCTCCCCTCCGTGGCTCCCTGCGGCGCAGCACGCAGCTGGTCAAGAGCTTGACAGCGAAATTCCAAAGATACACAAGGCTATATCATGTTGCACAAGGTAAGGGCTGCATTCATCGCAGGAATGGCGTACAATAGATGACTGTAGGAAATACAGGTGAGTGAGTCGAAAGGCCAGCCGGGATGTCAGTGTAGCTATAGTTGGAGCGTTCGCCAATGGCCTTCTGTTCTGGTTGAGTATTCAGAGGTTCCATGGGCACCTTATGGAGAAAACGGTGAGCGGGCGTCAGACGAAACATCACCACGCGCAACAATAGGACGACGGGTGTAATAGAAATATCAGTGACCACGACGCTCCATCACAAACCTGGACACTGTACGTCAGGGGCGACCCGGGCGGCAATATGCCATCCCCCCGCGCAGGATGTGTGCCATAACTGTCCTGTGAAGGACTTGGGCCAACGTCTCGGCGACTTCCGCTATTTCCCTACACCATGATCCCATTGGTGATAATTACAGGGGACCGTATCAGCGTGTTAGCCCCGTCATCGCCGCCAACACGACACGTGAGGACCACGCGATGATATGATGCGCCGATATGGCCAACAAGGGCTCTGGGAACAAGAAACGCACGACCTGCAGCGTATCAAAACGAGAAAGAGCTCAGAGGTATTAAAAAGGGAGGGCGAGGGTGCACCATGTTCTAGGCGTTTGGCAGTTCCCAGGGCTGACGAGTCACAAGCGAGACAGCGCTGGGACTGACGGTCTCCTATTCGGGCTGGCGCGAGAGGCGAGTATGCAAGAGGTGTTCTGACTGCAAGCAATCCCTCACCTGACCAACTTCGAATGGGCCACGGCGGTCTGTAATCCTTCGGATATATATTATTTCATTGCCGCTGACTAGGGCTTCACGCCGGGACGCCGGGACCCTCACCGGCTACTCGGCGTGGTGAATTCCGCAGAATCTTATTAGAACTAAGGATTAGAGCATATATCGCTATATACCGGCGTACCTGTACTTTCATTGTTGCGGCGAAATTGAAATTGCTGAAGTTGTATACTATATTACAACAATATCGGCAAACTTGACCGACTGCTGCTGTCCAATAACGGCCATCAATACTCATCTAGATTACTATCTAGCTCAGGAGGTCACTCAGGAGAACGAGTGGGCCGGGTACAGGTACAGGTACTCTCCTACCAGGTACATCCGCCATGGACACACCACTGCAATGCGTGCGCCGACGTTCCTTGGAGGTTAAGAAACACTGTAAGCAACCGTAGTATTTGCCAACCGCTGTAATCGTGGCGGCGAATGGACAGCACAAGCAGTGCAATCAAGACCGTCACGCTGACGAACGAGTTTCACGGGCGTCGGGGAGAGGACTCGGTGCTAACGACATTGATTTCCGCCAGCACAAAAGACGATTCCTGGTGTGCTAAAATTTGCTCGGCTCGAGCATGTGGGTTGCACTTAGTCCCGTGACGAGCTAGCGAGGGTCGGCGACCGGTCGTGCCATCCTAGGGCGATGCGAGGGATGGGGTGCTGGGGCTATTCCCCGACCGCAGCTTGGCGGAAGTGTCGGGTGGTGGTCGTGAAGCTGGGCTTTCCGGCGATCGCTGTGCTGCTGTACCTCTACCTTCCCAGCGCGATCGTCGGCCTCCTGCGGTCACACGTGAGGGCAGGACAGCAGGCTATGACTATTTCAGACTACGAGCTAGACCAGCTCAGGAACAGCGGACTGACGGAGGTGCGAACGTTAGCGCGACGGTGACAAAGCTACTGCTTGAAGCAGGACTGGGAGGAGTGGATTGGCTGGTGGTCATAAGCATGAGTGCTTGTGGATGAGCAGTGAAGTGTGTGTTTGCTCATTCATGCATACTGCGCAGCCTGGTTACCCCTCTGAACTCTACCTGCAAGACCTGCGGGGACAAGAGAGAGACTTGACCTCCGCGCGGGAGAAACTTCAGAGGCTGAATGATTCTTCGCAGTGCGGAAACGTGCTACCAAAGCTGCCGTTGTTATCAGATGGGACGTAAGTATCTACATGCACTTCGCTGTCATGGGGCATCATGGGGGAAGCAAGGCTGTGGCGGGTGATGTGCATCGCTGCCTACGCTTGTAGGGTGAGGTGCACGTTGGGAGAGGCTCACGACTCTTTTGCCTCGTCACGTGTAGGGTGGGACGACCTGAGCAGAGCTTGCTGGAGCACGTTTCCACACAATTTGTGTTTGCATACAATGACTACATCCGGTGTGCGCAGTCATCGATGTGCTTTGGGGCAACAGTATGTGCTACCATGACCCGCTCTAACGTGTGCCTACCCATCAACATGTAGATACGCCCACATGGCTATGCTGGCTCATTGGCAGGGGTTGCTAGTGGCGGCATGGCAGGCTGCTCCTTCGT
Organism: Tetraselmis chui; assembly: GCA_026401115.1. Taxonomy (NCBI): domain Eukaryota; kingdom Viridiplantae; phylum Chlorophyta; class Chlorodendrophyceae; order Chlorodendrales; family Chlorodendraceae; genus Tetraselmis; species Tetraselmis chui. The sequence continues at coordinate 19,825 of JAPMLY010000540.1, forward strand.
CACGGACTTTGCTCGTTAAGGGCGACGGCTCAAAGGAAATTGTTGTGGAAGGCCTTCAGGTGCATCGCCATCCCATCCCGAGGAAGCACCATTGCCTTTGTTTCCATTGGTCTGATGTGTCGTCAGCACCACGCCTCCTGTCCCCCTAGCACATGTGCTCAAGCGCGCTGGTCTGCGCTCGTGATGCAGGACCAGAGGTTACTGTACAGCGTGTCTCGGGATGTCGGAAAGACCTGGGAAACTCCTTCGGGCATTCAGTTGTCAGACTCGCGGTCATCAGAGCTCAGGTGTGTGGGAAGTGTAGCCAGCTTTTGGATTCCAGAATTAAAAAAAGCTGGGAAACGATTAGCCTGACGAATGTTGCCTGTACAGAGGTCCGGTTTGGTCGCCCGTCCTTCATGCCGCTGAGGATGGCAGATTGTGGCTATTCTATTCGCAATCCCGGGAGTGCAAAAAAACTGTAAATGGGCAAGTGACCTGGGCTCCAGGCGGGGACATCAAAGCTGTGACTCTGAAGAATGTAAAGAGCCTATCGGTAGGTGCATCTCCGTCCAATCCGCGCTCGATTAGCTGCGGGGGGTGACTTTGGCACTTGTTATTATTAACCTCCTTGTCTTTACAGACCGCAATCTTCGACTCATCGGACTCCCCTATCTGGAGTATGCCCAAAACCATCATCTCTCAAGATGATGACAATGGTCTGCCAAAGGTGCGGTTACATGCCAATTGTTTTTCGTATATGCAAATAAAAAGAAAACCACATTTAAAACGTCTGCCACTAATGAATCACATCTCGGCGTTTTCTTAATGAATGGCGTGGATGTGCGTGGCTTTGCAGGTTGTTGCCAATAAAATGATTGTATTGACTTCAGGGGAGTGGGTTTTGCCATTTTGGCGCGAGAAGCCTGATAGGTGCGCTTCCCACGAGTCCGTGGTATCTATGCATGTTCGGCCACCGTCCACTGTTGGTTGGGAATGCTTACTGGTTGCTATTTTTTTCCTCCAGCGAAAGTTACGTATGCATGGGGAACGTCATGAACCTCCCATCCGCCGGGATTCTCATTTCTACAGACGGTGCGCTTCCACCCTTTCCCCCTTCTTTTCCAGCTCGAACCGAATGGGTACTCACGCAAGCAGCCACTCCTCCCCGTGAAGTCGCTCTTTTTAAATCACGGACGGTTACTATCCCATAGGACATAGGCCTGTACCTGGCCTTTGCTGTGATGCGTCTCGAATGGCGTTGTGCCTTCCTACAAGTCGGCTGTTCCTCTGGCCACTCACTATTCAGCAGTTTGGCGTGCCCTAAATCCACACCGGCACCAACTTGCACGGATGAAGACTCGTTTACGAGCTTGTGAATACCCCTCCCAAACCCCAATCTTCCTTCCCCACAGATGGCAATAACTGGTCTGTGCATGGAGAATTGCGAGATGTCAGGTCTCCTCTGATTGAGGTTGCCCACTGCCGATACCCCAGCCAAATCAGTGAAAGTGAAATATTTCCAAATGCGCCGTCTTTCTGTCATTGCGCGGTGGTCCTCATCTGAATATGACTTTATTGCCGCCCTCTGCTCCGTGTTCTCTTGATTTTAGGGGAGTGTCGTCCAGCTGGAGAGTGGTAGCATTTTGATGCTCCTCCGCTCCGCATCTGGTTGTGCCTGGCGAAGCGTGTCGCATGACCGTGGGAGGTCATGGACTCCGGTGCCGATGCCCTTGACTCTCTAGCCGTTCTAACAATGCAGCCGCCATTCCAGTTTTGACCTGCTTGCAGCATGTTGGTATTGCCATGCGTGACTGACTTTGCGTGGCTGAATTGTGTATGCTGCAGGCTGTTCCAACCCATGTCCCAAACCCTAATTCAAAGGCTCACGTAATTCGCCTAAAGAAATCCGGGCATTTGGTAATGGCGTACAACAATCACAAGCCTCGGGGCAGCCATTTGCCCACCGAGGACGGGCAGGACAACCAGTGCCGGTCTTCATCCCCTCTCTTCGAGTGCTTATTATCTTCCTCTTGTTTCATTTTGATGCACTCAAGCCTCCCCACAACCTGCCACAAGCGCAAGCAACTACAGTGACAAACCGATTATGTGCTATGACACCGCAGTTCATGCCGTACGGCTCTGGAGCTTGCCATCTCCGCTGATGATGGCGTCACGTGGCGAAAACTAGCATTAGTAGAGAATGAGTTCACCCCGGGAATAAGGATTCACTATCCGACCCTGCAGCAGGTAGAGTCAGTTGCCAGTCTTGCACGACTGCTTCCTCTGCAATGCCGTCATCCTGGGCTCTGTGCTGATACGACTTGATGCACACAGGTGGATGATATGCTGATGGTGATATACTCCAAGTTTTATCTTTTTAGGGTGCGCTATCTCATTTCCTTTGTGTCCGTGGGTAGCTTACACCTCCGCCGCTTCCGCGTATATGGCTGTTACGATCCCGACCTTGCTTGCCTGCAGGAGCCGGGTGAGTGGAGTCAGGAGCAAGGAATCAAGCTGGCCACATTCAACATATCCGGGCTATTGTCCACGTCGGCCAATATGGCATGTTCCGCCCCCCGTATGGTTTTAATCTACGCTTGGTATATGCTATTAACAAAGCTAATCATTCCTAATATGTTTACTCACTCACATCGCACGTTGCCTGTCCAGGTCCTCAGAGGTGTGCCCTCACAACGACTCCTCATAAACGTGGTCAGTCATTTCATCGACTCGCTAAGCCCGGAAGACATTTCCCGAATTCAGGCAAGTTTGAATAAGCCTGTGAGAACCGCAATACCTCGCGTGCTGCTCAACACCTCAGTTTGCTCACGCTGTACACTACTGCATGCCATCAGATCCACGGCCATACGCATAGACTGGCAACCGTAAAGCGGTTTGAGAAACGATGGCGACTCCTTTCGACAATTCTGTGCAGCCGCTATGATTTTTCACATCTTGGAGGTCAGCGGTGGCTTTTTAGTAAACTCAATTTTGGCAGGTAAAAGCACCCACTGTTTCGTTCCACCCACAGAAACTGTGTCAATCGGAGAGGCGCCTTTGTTTTCTTTTCCCTATTTGTGCACAAGTAAAGCAGTGCAATTGTGATGTGCAGATATGCAGTTGGCAGGGTATGGTCGCTTCCTACGGGACTCGATGATATCTCCAAGGCAGCAGGGGCAGCCGTGGGCGCTCCTTCGCTGGGAACCCTGTCGGAATCGCCATATATGGACGATGTGGTAGTGTAGGAGAGTGATAACGCATGCAGGTGCATCTGCTGCGTTGCGCTATGTCATGGGCGCGGAAGAAATGCTAGCAGGCCAGGCCAGTCCCGGATCTACGCGATACAGAAGCAGACGCTTCGGTGGGCGTCAACTCAAGTATGACTCATTTATACATGCATGGCAGAAGCATTTCGGATGGAGTAAGGCCACTGGCGTCCATGGACATTGAGGCTCGTCGCAGAGTATACTGGAGGGACATAGCTTGTCACATTCCGTCTCCGTTTCAGCCTTGTAAGGATACGAGCAACTTGTCGCAAATATTTGTTGGCACTAAGTATGAGGAGCCAAAGCACATGCGGGAGTTTGAAAATTCTTCTATGCATATATTCTTTTGTGTAATAACATCAACAAGATGCCACGCACTTGTGAACACATCCAATCATGGCCATTGTCACGATTCCGGGAAATAAAAATTATTTACAACAATACCGAGTTAATACCGGTTGTTGTCTCTGAGCGCTCCATTGCAATCACCAAGATCTCTTTGGTCTTGGGTTTGGCGCCGTGATCCGCCTCTTCCATTCTCTCCGTTGGCAACAGTAACATGACATTATCAAATATACATTACGCTATCTATCGCTACAAATGAACATGTGAAAAATTAATCATGTTGCCATCTCCACGATGCGCGGCCTGTACCCGCCGCGCAAGGGCGCTGATCAGCCCAGCTGGTTTGCATGTGCTGGTCGAGTCGGGCCTACCTCATGATTCCTTACCTTGAGTAGCATCTCAGCCCCACTCGGTTTCCCGCCCATTCACGTAGATTCAACATGTTAAACAGTATATTCATTGTGCAAAAGGAGTTGCTCCTGAACCATGAAAGACTGCGTGGCGTTTCTAGGCGTGTGCTCCATATTATACACTCCCATTCCCAACAATGATAATGCTCAATCTTTGAAAGGATTTTGTGGGCTGAGACATACCCATATTGGGATATGCGGTTGATGCATGATTATGTAACGGCACTTGTCTGCGGCAACCCCGGAGGGTCATGCGTACGCATGTCCGTAGGCACCTCCCCACCTCCACATGGTGGGCGTTGGTAACCATGCAGCCATGCCATCATGCCATACCTAGCTCGGTAGGGAGCTTATAGTGGACTTGAATGTTGCGATCAGCGGTTGCCTGAAATCTCTAAACGCACGGAGGACGTTATTTATTATATGTTATTATTTATATCATGCGTGTGATTGAACATCTCTCACTCGGTCCGTCTCGTGTACCTCCCTTTCTAGTCCCCGCAGTGCGTGTACGTTGAACACAAAAAGAAAACACCGATACGGAAGTGGTAAAGGCGCCGCAGCACAAGGGTTAATTCGTTTGGCACCAATGTTGCTAAGTGAGCACCAAGGTATCGTACGGGCGGATCGATGGCGTTGCTTTGGACAACGAAAAACAAGGTTGCAACTTGTGGCACATTACGTGGCACCGTCCTGTCCAAGCGCACCCCTTGTGATGGAGCGGAGCGAGGAGATGACGGCGGCGGACTCGAAGCGCGATGGACGGAGCGGTCGGTATTTCTAAAAGCCATGTACATATGGTTCTGGTTATTGACAATATTCACCACCGCTAGAGAAGATTATGGTCTCTGACGTGCAAGTGTGTGAGACGGGGCGCGGTGCTTACTGCGATTGCGCGGCGATGCGGAACCGACGATAACCGCAACGCGCAAGGGGGGATAGAGGGGGATTGTAGTGACTAGTCCATCTACGTCATATTTGTTACATAGACCTAATGTATGCTCCTCTGCATGATCTTTAGAACATTACACATATCAAAATGACCTTTTGACCAGACTATGAACTAGGTAGCCTTTCAAAGGCTACCTATTGAAGCTATCGCAAATATTATTGCATACTCGGCACTTCCTTCGTCACGACACCAGCCACTCATTCATACCGATTATTTATGCAATTGTAGCCACAACTCCATATACCTTCAACTTCCTTTGCCAAATGAAAATTGAAACGAAGTGAAATTACAACATGTCTCTTGTTATTGGCTCATGTCTCTTGTTGTTGGCTCTTGTGTGAGGGCCCCCTTCACCCCTTGACTAGGTGCAAGGTACGTGTGTTAGAACTAGCATCCCGTTGCCTAGTGCTTATGTACAAGGTAGCTATTTGTCATCCTAGTACTTAGTGTTATTCTATCAACGGTACTCTATTCCCTATTAGTGGCGGTCGGCCGGCCCTGCCGGTGCCTTCGCCGGCCGCCATCTCTCTCCTCTCACTTCTCTAGTCGCCACAGCCGGCCCCCTTGTGGGGCTGGCCCGACCTCCCTGTAACTATCCGTTCCCGATTCCGACATGTCATGGGCCCTCCACCAAGTTGCACTTTAGAAGAGCGTGTGTAAAGCGCTCGGCGCCACGCTAGTCCTACCTACTCCCACGTAAAAAAGAGTAAAGCGTGTGTAAAGCGCTCGGCGCCACGCTAGTAATTCATCGTCCAACCGACACCACGCTTCGCCTTCGAGTTGGTTGTCCGCGATTGTCCTACCATCTCCCACGTAAAAAGGAGAAGAGCGTGTGTAAAGCCCCCAGCGCCACGCTCGCCCCACCCACCTTTCAGTCACACCTTGCCTTCAGCCTACCGATGCTCTCGACCGGATATGGTTTTTAAGACCGACCCGCGAAAATTCGGCCCGTGCGTACTTTAATTAGTACTTTTATTGTTTTATACGAGGCAACGCCGCAACGCTCACCTAACTTAGCGAGGAGCTGAACTTCCCCACGGCGAAAGGGGGGAGTCAGCAGGAGCGCCCGTCTATGCTTTTGCGTGCCTACACGCTCCTAACGGCCTTGTTTGCTTTGCTTTTTCCTCGCCGGTCGCTCTCATGCGTCGGCTAATTCGCCCGGGACAGTTTTTCCCGCTACATGTCAGAATAGTACATTACGCAGTACATTTGGAACCGCTTCATATCGGCAACTCGCCGGTAGCGGCACGTTCCTGTGAGCGCATGTCGCTACACCTACCCGGCGTGAGACACACGCTACAAGCACTACACCTTCGATCAAGATGGCACCTTCCTCGACGCAAGCTAGGACGACGTCAAGACCTCGGCTACCTTGAGGGGGGGTGTTAGCACTAGCATCCCGTTGCCTAGTACTTATGTACAAGGTAGCAATTTGTCATCCTAGTACTTAGTGTTATCCTGTCAGCGGTACTCTATTCCCTATTAGTGGCGGTCGGCCGGCCCTGCCGGTGCTTCGCCGGCCGCCATCTCTCTCCTCTCACTTCTCTAGTCGCCACAGCCGGCCCCCTTGTGGGGCCAGCACGACCTCCGTGTAGCTATCCGTTCCCAACTCTAACAACGGCGGCCGGCGAAGGCACCGGCAGGGCCGGCTGACCGCCACTAATAGGGAATATAGTACCGCTAATAGGATAACACTAAGTACTAGGATGACAAATAGCTACCTTGTACATAAGTACTAGGCAACGGGATTCTAGTGCTAACACCCCCCCTCAAGGTAGCCGAGGTCTTGACGTCGTCCTAGCTTGCGTCGAGGAAGGTGCCATCTTGGTCGAAGGTGTAGTGCTTGTAGCGTGTGTCTCACGCCAGGTAGGTGTAGCGACATGCGCTAACAGTAACGTGCCGCTGCCGGCGAGTTACAGAAAAGAAGCGGTTCCAAATGTACTGTGTAATGTACTATTCTGACATGTAGCGGGAAAAATTGTCCCCGGGCGAATTAGCCGACGCATGAGAGCGACCGGCGTGAAAGAAGCAAAGCAAACAAGGCCGTTAGGAGCGTGTAGGCACGCAAAAGCATAGACGGGCGCTCATGTTGACTCCCCCCTTTCGTTGTGGGGAAGTTAAGCTCCTCGCTAAGTTAGGTGAGCGTTGCGGCGTTGCCTCGTATAAAACAATAAAAGTACTGATTAAAGTACGCACGGGCCGAATTTTCGCGGGTCGGTCTTAAAAAACCATATCCGGTCGAGAGCATCGGTAGGCTGAAGGCTAGGCAAGAATGGAAGCTGTGGGTGGGGCGAGCGTGGCGCTGGGGGCTTTACACACGCTCTTCTCCTTTTTACGTGGGAGATGGCAGGGCAATCGCGGACAACCAACTCGAAGGCGAAGCGTGGTGTCGGTTGGACGATGAATTACTAGCGTGGCGCCGAGCGCTTTACACACGCTCTACTTTTTTTTTACGTGGGAGTAGGTAGGACTAGCGTGGCGCCGAGCGCAATACACACGCTCTTCTCTAGTCTAACTTAGTGGAGGGCCCATTACCTGTTAGAGTTGGGAACGGATAGTTACAGGGAGGTCGGGCCGGCTCCACAAGGGGGCCGGCTGTGGTGACTAGAGAAGTGAGAGGAGAGAGATGGCGGCCGGCGAAGGCACCGGCAGGGCCGGCCGACCGCCACTAATAGGGAATAGAGTACCGTTGATAGAATAAGACTAAGTACTAGGATGGCAAATAGCTACCTTGTACATAAGCACTAGGCAATGGGATGCTAGTGCTAACATAGAGTCATGCCAATCCTCCGAATCTAGATGCTGCTCTTTCTTTGCTACTAAACGCACGTGCACATTCCAATGGGGGGAATATCCATAAACATTCCTCCCCAGTTTGGGCACGTCCGGACATCGTAGGTAATGTTTCTCTCGTGCGCGTCGGTCATCGGCGATCGTTGATGTACTTCATATTAATGGAAATAATAACCCGGAGCGGTAATTGAGTAGCAAGCCGTGATTGCTACCTTTCGTGGGGATATCGCGGTATTTCTCTTTCATTTCTATTTTTCGCAACTAAATTAAGAGGGAGCTAGTTTACACTTTAAACCGATGCTCACCACTTTTCGAAACTTTGATTGTCGATGCTCCTTGATCGCGCAAGAGACTGTGGTAGTAATTCGGCATATTGCGCGCGTACATTTCAGATTTCCGAGTAACCACTACACACTGCAATGCAGATATGTGTGTGACTTTGCGTACTTGGCCGCAGAGTATCAAACATGATAAATGATACGAGTCGTCGGCCCTACATCTTAGCTATAGTAAGAAAGGCACGAGATATACAGCTCACCCTCGTTGGTTCCGTTTACCCCAAAACTTTTTCAAACACAATATCGTAATTTGTTGTTTAGCGCTGCCAATGACGCCTTATTGGAAATGGAAGCCTTGTAGAAATGGCAAAAAGTATCGGATATCTTCTTCATGCCATTTGCGATGATGTCAGTGTGTATCCATCGACGAGTACACTCTTCCCGTGAAATCCGCGCATGTCGACAAACCTTAAGTCACCCCTCACGCACGTACTATCTTTTTTGAGAGGGCTGGCATCATAATAATTTTTAGTCTTACGATGTTATTGCCCGTTTACATATAGAAAACGGTCACCGATTGTCGGCATGCATGCGGCGCCATGTCGCTGGCTGTTAAACGCGATATCCATAAAGCGGCGCGAGCCCCGGGGATGATACGATATGAAAGTACTCTGAAGTTCACATCTCTTGTGATATTGGGTGATGTGCGTCGGAAGATCATGCAACGCTTATCCGTGGTTCTTCATGGCTCCTTAGAATCTTATCTTCGTTATGCTTTGTTGGGGGGGTAGTGCTTAACTACTTCTGTTGTTGCATGCCTTCCTCCCCCCCCCCGGGGTTAAACATGTGGGGTCCTTCCCGTTTTCATTTATTGCTTGGTGGTTTCCACCATTGTTATGGGGAAGTCGATCTCTGGGTATTCCGTTCCGCCGGACGGAATTCAGCGGAACTCAATTGAATTCAAAAGACCCGTACAACACACATTATGAATCTCATCTATCACATGTCAATCATTATCAGCATCATAACTGTCAACTATAGTAGCACCATCTAGTACAGCCAACAACTCGACAACAACAACAACAACAAGATTGTGCCTCAACACGAGACACTATTTATAGCCACCTCAGAGTGACTTTAGTAACCATTCCCTTTCTCATTTTCACTTTTCAGTCTCAATCACCCTTGCACCTTCAATAGCGGGAAGGTCACCCAAGGCGGGGGCCATAGGGCACGACCCGGCGCTACCGCCGGGCGACCGATCTAAAGGTAGCGTCCTAAATTGATTAGAGTAGCTAGGCGGGGTAGGCGAGGGTGTAGATTGGTGGCTTGAAGTTTACCGGAAGCTGCCCGAGGAGCGTGGCGTTGTGGCGGCGTGCCTTGGATTAAAGATTCGACCCCGTCGTTGTGCGCTCCTCGATGCCAGTTCTGCCTCGAGCCTTGCGAAATTTGATTTTTGAAACTTAAGATTATTTACAACAATACCAAGTTAACGGTTGTTGTCGCCGGGCGCCCATGTGATAAGACCTATTGTAGGTCTCGTCGATGCTTAGGATGCACACAATGTAACCACTCTTGTCCCTACCTCTCGAATCGCAGTAACAACATTGTCTGCTAAAACATACATGTACCTGTATAAAATTTTGAATTTTCTTCATCATATACATTTTCTTCCTCATGGCGCCAAAAGTTCTCGCCGTCCATGTTGCTCACGCGGACAACGTCTTGCACGGTTTGCCCGCCGCCGCAGATGGTGTGGAGGCCGCTTCTACCTCGGTTGGGATGCCTTCTTCTGCCACGGTACTCTTCACCCGCGCCATGGGCCGCAAGCGTCTCCGCGCTTGCTCGAGCGGCGTGTGAGGCACCGCTTGTCGCCTCACGTGTTGCACTCTCGGCGCTGCCTTGGAGTTTCTTTAGTTTTCTTTAATCTTCTAAGTTCATGCACAATGTAGTGTTTCCTTAGTTTTCTTTAGAACTTTTCAATCTTCTAGGTTTATGCACAATCTAGTGTTTCCTTTTGCCGTGCTTCGGATTCCGTGACCCTCTTGTCACTCTTGCCCTTTTGTTACCCGCCCCTTTTTCCATGTCCGTGCTCATGTTGTTTGTCTTGTAATCAATTCCATTCCATCATATATTGTATTAATCATTTTGGTAAGAATATGCATATATCAAGGCGGAGTGATGATTACAACAAGAACAATATGAGCACGGACATGGAAAATGGGGGGGGGGGAACAAAAGGGCAAGAGTGACACGAGGATCACGGAATCCGAAGCACGGCAAAAGGAAGCACTACATTGTGCATAAACCTAGCAAAGGAAACTCCTAGGCCACGCCGAGAATGCAACACGTGGAGGCGACAAGCGGCGCCTCACGCGCCGCTCGAGGAAGCACGGGGATGCTTGCGGCCCATGCTGGCGCGGGTGAAGAGCGCCGTGGCAAGAGAAGGCATCCCAATTAAAGAAGAATCGGCCTCCACGCCGTCTGCGGCGGCGGACAAACCGCGCAAGACGCTGTCCGCGTGAGCAACGTGGACGGCGAGAGAGATCTTTCGACGCCAAGAGGCCAACAACTTGCCCACATGCATCCCTTTGGAGGCGGCTGCCTGCTTGGATAGCTCCGTCAAGAAAGCCTTGGCGTGGCCGCCGAGAGCACCAAATTCCGTGACCGCAAGGGGAATAAAACGGATGTCGGGGTGACTCCTCACCCCCTCCGAATACTGTTAGCGCGCTCGAGGAAGGTCACGACGGTGTTACCGTATCCCTCGCCCCTGCCAAGACCGCGGGGGACTATACGGGCAAAGTGTCCGAAGCGGCGGTTGCAATTTTGATGGATACGAAGCGCAGTGTGAGAGTGCCGGGGAGCCGCTAGACTCCTTAGACATTCGCCGTAGGCCTCATACTTACTTAAAGCCGTTTTAAACACGTCTCGAGCAATATCGGGTGTACCCATTGCCCCCCCCAATACTTTCGTCCCTTCCGTGTAGACACTTAGTCCCCGCATGATGTGGCCGTTGGGTAAGTTATCAAAAGCATCACCGACACCCGAAGAGGAAAACACGCAGTTTTGGAGGATGGTTACTGTGAGGCCGACGCTAGCATACGCCTCCGGCATAGCGTCGCCAATAGCCACGAGACGCAGGGGGTCCCATGAAGTGACCATCATCCAGATAACCGCAGACAACGGATTCGTTATGGCAATCGCAGCCAAATGTTTGTATACCCGGGAGGCAACTATTGCGAAGAACATGGCCCCGAGAACGCAACCTTGATGGACTCCACGGGTACTCGGGATGCGTATGGCCGGGCCGTGAGCATTTGATGAGTCGTAAACGTACAAGGTAGATGGACGGCCATGCAACATAGTAGCGACGCGGAGCAACGGTCGAAGCGCGGGATTTGCAGACAACTCCGCAAACAAGGGACGCCGCAAGAACTCGTTGAATGCGTCGCTTTGCATGTCCGCCCAGTTCGGTGAAGCGTCAAGCCCGGCTCGAACCATGAATTGTACGATCTCAACCCCGCCGCGGACGCCGACCCCAAATTGGTGCCGAGCAGCCAACAATTAAGACACTTTGTCACCAATTACGGCGAGAAGCGCACGATTCGCGAAACGATCTAAAACGGAGCCAATTCAAATCGGGCGCAGCGTCCCCTTTTGGTCGCGAAGCTCTTGCTTTTGTGCGCGTCGTTGTTCGGGATCAAGCTTGTCTAGCGGGATAAGTGTGGCGGAGGCGAGGAATGAGGCAACGCCCGGTGGAACCTCTACATTTACGATGGCTTCGGCTAAACATGTGAGAGTGCAAGGGGATACCAACGCGCGAAGAGTTTCAAACCTCCAACAATCGATATGAGGACTTAACTTTTGAGGGCATATAGTAACGACCACCATTATCAACTTCCGAAACACGGAGTCTGATACGAGGGAGGGAGAAGGGATCCGGCAACACGTCCGCGAGGTCGTCATCGTCTTGTAAGTGCAACCATGATAATTCCTCGTGCACCTCACGACCACTTGCAATGGGGTTGGAGCTTAGGGCCTCCATAGCACGACGGTACTCCCCAACCGTAGCTAGACTAGCCGCCCGGTTGGCTACCTTGGCCGAGACGCCGTTATGAAAAGGTTGCGAAGGGGAGATGGGGTCGGTACCGGCCCTCGAAAGTGAGGTACTTGGCGGACTGGCGGTGCCCGCCCATTGGTAAGGGATGCATGAGCGCGAGCGACGGAAACCAATGTATCGAGATCTCCTAATGCCCAATGGGCTAAGCGGTTGTCACGGTAATCAACGACCGGGTCAAGGGGCAAATGCCCCGCAAAAGTGAAATCAACCATGGGGCGCAAAACTAAGCGCGGAAACAAGAGCAACGCCGCCCAAGCCGCTTGCGCGGAAGCCCCTTGGGTGGCCCTACCGCGGAAAGACAAAACGCAACCGACAAGCTCCTCGAAGACCGGCTTGACGAGGCGTACCTGATAAGGCTAGGGATCAATGATATCATCCGGACTATATCGACCTACTTTGTGGTGATTTCGGAGGCCCCGAATGCGAAATGTAGCCGAAATCATAGCGAAATGTGCTTGTAGAATATCGACGGTACCATCGATCCCTAGCCTTACCGTACCACCGAAGGGGGGACGCCGTTCGAAGACGTACTAGATCGGAAGGAAAGGAGCCAAGGAGGTAGGACTCGAAGAAGGCGTTGGAGTTCTCCCCACAAGTGGCCCCATGGTCAAGGCATCATTGGACGGCGGGGGCAAGGACGGGGGATGCAGCGGGGACGGCCGACCGCGCGGAAGCGAAAACCCTCCGATATATCAAGGCGAAGGGTTTTTTGATATCAATATTTAACCACTTAACCTAATAAAAAATTCTTACAAGAAAAAGCAGTGGAGGCCACCAAGCAAAAAAGAAGAAAGGAGGAAAAAAATCTAAGCCCGAGGAACAGGAAGGCATGCCACAGCACCAGCATTGCCCTCTTGAAAAGCGTCGCGGAGATAAGAACCCATAGTGCCATGAAGAGCAGCAGAAAGACGTTGCATGAATTCACGTCGCACATCCCCCAATAAACGCCGAAACGGAACAGAAGTAGATCGACGAACAAAATGATGCATACGGACATAACTGTCAGAGCGCAAGGAACGAGAGTCAGCGGCCCCCATGCCAGGGAAGCGACGAACAACCACCAAAATAGCCGAGCGATTGACCAACTCAGCCGCCCTTTGCGCCAACCGGCCCCCATCCTCTATGGCGAAGGGATAATAGTCATGGACCGACTGGACCGAAGGCGTGCCAAGCAAAGCGGAAGTGCGGAGGTCCGCATCAAGTTTGCCTTGCTGAGCTCCCAATGCAAGGCTACCAGGGAGTGGGAGGCGAGCACCGATACGAGAAACGTTGGTGTTCGTGCGAGCACTTGTACCCGTCACATCAACAACAAGATGACGGTGCGCAGCCATGAAGTCTAACCAAACCACATCCCCAGGACGATCACGTGAAACTCCCGACCGAATACGGCGGACCTCCAACCGCAAGTCCCGGCCCTTAGTAGCCCCCGCTTCAAGCATGAACTCTTCAAGCACGTGGACAATACGGTCGTGGAGTTGAATGATATACCAAGAGCACGGGCACCGGGGGATATGGTCCATGAGCATAGCGGTTGTTGAGCGCTCACCCGACATAAAGATGCTCGATACCGTCGACGAAGATCCATACCCGCGAGATTTTGAAGGGGCCTCATTGCACCGAGGGCATTTTCGAACATGAGCGGCGCGCTCCGGAATCAAGCCAAGCACCCGGTGGGCTACCATCGTATAGCAATCGGATGGCACCTTGAAATTGGACTCATGTGAAGCGAAAAGAGAGCCAAAGCCCCGCGATCCGTACCCGAAATCACCCTCATATAGTCCGGTGGGGAAGGTCTGCAGAACGCCAAGAGGTCAAGGTAGGCCCGGGCACGAAGAATGCGCGAATTGCCCCGTTGAATATGGCCCCCGGAATCTCCCAAGCGAGTGAGAGCATCGGGAGTCGGAAGTTGTAGGCTAGTCACTTGGGTAGCGGCCTAGCGGGTGCCACCGCATTGTTGACCGTAGATACCACCAACTCGACATCGGGCCCGGCATAATCGGAAAGGTTTTGGTTCAGTGTGTTAGTCAACACCACAAGCTCCGATTCCGAAAACCCGCCCATAGTGGAGATAGAGTCATACGAATTGCGCAATTGGACCGCCCACGGTAAAGTAGAAGTGGCAACATTCGGTAGTTCCTGTCGGATGAGACCGGACAAAGGACCTAGCGACTCGGACTCGTAATCAGTAATTAGGTTGGCGAGGGTCTATCAGTAATCAGGTTTAACCACTTAACCCAAACTATTGATTAAACAACCTCACTTTCTACACCGGTAGATATATGGGAGGTCTTGTATTGCGTTCTGAACTGTTTTACAAGAAAAAGCATTGGAGGCCACCAAGCAAAAAGAAGAAAAGAGGGAAAACCAAAACCTTTTAATTGCGTTCTGAGTCAAGAGTTCTTTTTTACTAAACTATTACGAAATAGCGCGGACAAAAAACAGTGCCATCTATGCCGCTACTGGAGCGATGTACATAAATAGCGACTAAGTAGATCAGACGAAAAAAAAAAGCATCAGACGCGCTATGCTATCGCAGAGCATCAGTGCTGTCAGGGGAGAGTGTCTTCAGCCCTCACACCGCCAGTTTGGCTGTGGTCGGGTACGCACTGGGCACCTGTTCAAGCAAACGAACGCCAGCAGTACTGACTGATACGGTATCAGCATAGAGGAGAAGATTCAACTGGAACGTATTGTTTCAACGTTTGGAGATACTGTTCGTTCTTATATGCAGGACGTGCTTGCTATTCGCATTTGCAAACAGCGGCGGAACAGTCAACAGCATGGAAGGCGACCTGCCGGTGGATATTGGGTACAACAAATTGATCGAATGGCTCACCTCGAGGAAAAAGCTCGTCCCTGACTGGCGGAAGAGGTTGAATGTATTGCACATCCAAACAGCGACTTTGTCGAAAACGCTTCCGCCGGGCGTTTTGACAGGCCTTCCAATGGGGAGAGGAGAGTCTATGGGATACTTCAACTGCAAGCAGGTTCGACACATGCTACTTGCCCGCAGGAGGTTTCTGTTAGTGGGGAAGAGACAGACTGGACCATTATTTGTCGTGACTCATGCGAATATTTCACTCCGATAGATTTTGCAGCGACTTGCGGAAACATCGGAAAGGACCCTCTTCGGAGGACTGTCAGGTGTGTGGCAGTGCTTGGGCAGTTATTTTTGTTAACCTACCCTATGCAGCACTGATCAAGGAAGGGGAGTGACATTGACTGCTTGTGGAGGTTTGCAGGGCCGGCCCGGGAGTGGGAGAAAGTGGTGCGCGTGTATACGAAGGGCCACGTATACTTGGGCGAGGCAGCACTGACGCTCGCAAGCAACGTTGACTACGAAATTCCGCTTCTGCGCAAACAAGCCGCCGCATGGAACGCACAGCTGTCAGACTTGGAGAAGAAGGAGGAAGAAACTGCCGCTGCAGCGCGCGCGGCAGCGACAACCTTCAAGAAGGATTGCGCCGCGCTTGACATCGCGGTGCGAGTGATCCCCGCCCGTCTTCGTTTTGATCTCATAGCCCGCGGTGTGTTACTTCCCCAAGCAGTGCTGCTCTGCGGCGGGCGCGAGGCTGCTCTGCTCATTGGCCTGCATGATTTCGCAGGGCACGAGCATAGTACTGGAGGTGCAGGAGCTTCCAGCGCTTCTCCCGACTCTACTGTCAGAGACCGTTGACGCCTGTCAGCATGACGCCCTCGGCGAAGCTGTGCAGTTCTACCAGGACTTCACTGCTTATTCTCTTCCGCAAGCCCCCACGCCAGCACTCACGCAGCTGCGCGAGGTAACTACCAGACCGTATTGCATTCCATTCGCACGTGCACCTGCAATTAGCGATTCATTTGATCGGAATTTCTTCAACCAACGCGCTTCACGCAGTCAACCCATGCACGCCTCCAAAACTTTAGTCCCTTGCTTTCCACACAACAGCGACAACTTAGCACGGCGACAGACTATTCGAAACAACCCAGCACAGTCGGAGACGCAATCATCGCATACATGATACCCACCGGTGATGACTGCGGTGATTTTTTTCCTGTTCTACGCATTTGATTACTACTTATTTCCCACAAGTGCAACCTTTCACCATTATAGATTACGGTTTCCCTTGTTGTATTGTGACCCATGCAAGCTATTGAGGGTTGTGTTGACAATTTGCCCAGGTCCGAGATGGGGCCACTGCTGCTCCCTCAGAGGACCTCACCCAAGATGCCCCAGCTGCATCGTCTGTGTCAGTGGCAAGTGAGATCGTCTGGGACTGCGAAGGTAGCGCGACCCTTGCGGAATCGGCTTTTGGGGAGGCGCCCGACGCGGCGGAAACAGGGGCAGCGCTGACGCTGGATTGGGACATAGGTGTGGTTACAGACGATGTTGTCGGAGAGGGTGTGGTGTGGGACATTGATGTCGGGGCTGCGGATATGGAAGGTGTGAACTGGGACATCGACGTCGCTGCCGCTGGGGTGGAGGAGCCCATTCTTGACAGCACGTGCGTTACTTTGGAAGACGCGGGCGCTGCTGAACCCCCCTTGGCAACCGCTGACACTACGGCAGGTGTGTTTAGCTGCTGCCACTGATAGTTGCTTTGCCCGTCTAGATGTCTTAAAGCCCGTCCTGCGTTGTGATGTCGCTTGGCATTCATTTCTCAGGTCCCACTGCGCTACGCCTTGTCCATGATTTGGAGTACCGAAATGCCTTACAAGACAACCTTGCAGAGCTTCAGGTGCATTGTACGCCACGAGATGCATACTGAGTTATAGATATTGTGATGCCAAGTATTGGTAGGCTGTGTTACTGTGCGTGGTTGTGTTTGTATGGGTGTGTAGGCGTTTCTCACTGCTCGCAGCGCTGAAGCTGCAAGCAGGACCGCCAACATGCTGATGGCTACGGCCCCAGAGGCGCTGCAACGCATTGGCCAGGATCACTGCAAACGAATGTTGCAGAGCGTGGAGACCGCGCTACAGTCGCTGAACCGCCAGCGGGTGCGGCAACTGCTCCTGATCAAGCAAAGCCCACAATACAAAACTCGCTTGGTGCGCTCATTGGAGTTGAAGGCGTCTCAGGAAGGCAAACTCCTGTCTTCACTTCGCGACGTGCATACGAGGCGGTCCGAGGTCAAGAATCAGCTTGTCCAAGGCACGTCAAAGTTGCAGTTGCTCGTGGAGCAGACACGGCAGCTGAAGAAATGCGTGGAGGAGGAGCTGGCGTCCATCGTTCGTCGCCAAGTCAACATAATTGGCGACATCAATGTCGTTCTCAAGTGAGGGAAGCCATCCCAATGGTGCCATCATCATGTTAGTAGGCCGTCCTCGTGTAGCGTCGACGCGGTCTTTCGAAGCTTTGACAAGGTTGAACGGCTACCGCTTTAGATTGAGGCACACTCTTTTGACGAAGCAGTATTGATGGGACTCCCTGCAGTTCTCGCTTGCCGGACATCGCTGATCAATGCCGCCATGCATCTATCGCCAACTCTTCCAACCTGCGTCGAATACGAGAAACTAAGCACACCCTTCCCTTAGCGATGTAAACTTTCATATCTTTTCTTATGCCTGGGCTCATTCCAAGGCTCTGCTCTACCATTTACATACGTTTGTGGGAGTGAGGAATGATCGACCGTAGACGCTCATTTGTATTTGTGATCAAGGAAGTGGGTACCGAACCTTCGTGGTGGTTCTTGGTATATAAAGGGAAGCGAACATCTAAGATACACGGGTTTCCAATGTCGTTTGCCGATACTAGCTATCCTGGCATAGGGAATCGCCCGCTTTCCAACCGGAGCCTCGCCTCACACAACATGTGGCAAGCCCGTGCGTCAACTGGATCCACAAATTTTCCATTCCCAACAGCGTCATGATTACAACAGCTTATTCTCTCAAACAAGTGATTCACAGGAGGCTTGATGTGTGAACACTCAGCATGAAGCACTCACCGCATATTAGAAGAGGCTACTGTGGAGTTGCACCCATGGAGAAGTGGAATTTTCATATGCGTTGATGTTGCGGATAATCAGGCAACCACGAAAGGAAAACGCTTGTGCTCCTCTAGGGTATTTGCCGTTTGACAACTACAGCTATGCTCACACCCCGAGCACAAAATTTACCTCGGTTGATGAGGTGGCGTGCATCGGAAAACCGAATGCTAATTGTTGAATGATTCACGATTCGTATTCGACCAATATTATTAACCATTGCGGAGTGCGTCCGTGCATTTCATTTTGGAATGCCATCCGATTCCAGCGGTGCAAATCCAGCAACGCAAAGTCATGCTGATATTAGCTTGTGCATGCTTCCAATAATAAACTCCGTCCCTGCTAGTATGTCCTTTTGAATAAACCGTCAAGTCATGTTGCAATGGCCGCGAAATTAATATGGACGTGCGAATAGCACGCAAGGCTGGGTACGCCTATCTCAAGTATGGAAAAGCCAAATTTCGCGCTCCGAATATTGTGGGCTCGGCGCTCACCGGCGGTGCAACGGCGGATGCCTCGGGGGGGTGCGCTCGCATGCCCGTCAGTTCTCACCCACACCTCCTCGTCGAGGCTTCCTCACCCCTACGCACCTCACCCCCAAGCACCCCTTCCGCACCCCATGCACCTCTTCCGCACCCCCACGCACCCACTTCCCCTCGTCGAAGACGATGAAGTTCCCGGTACATAGGATTTCAGTTTTAATTTCCGTAACCATCATCGTTTGAGGCCGGCAACTCGATCCATATTTCCGGCCATCCCCTTTCGTGGTCGGTACCCAACCAAGACTACATGATGCGGTGTGCTTGGGGTTATCGCGACGGCACGCCGCTTAAAAAGGCGGCTCTTTGGAAGTGTAATCCACTTGGGGAGGGTACGGACGCAATTAGACAAGTACACTCTTCCCATAAAGTCCGTTACTAGTGAAATAGGGCCTTTTGCGTAGGGCGGGTGTTTACCATGTAGGGTTTCTAGGGTTTAACTGTACTTTAGCTCGTTGAAAAGGCGGGCCGAAACTTGTGTTAACGGTAAGGCTAAGGGGGAAGCGGGGCACAAATGGGGCCCGTCACGGCTACGATATGACGTATTAGGGTTTGCGGCCCAACCCCGATTTCGGTGTATACCCTGATTCGGGCGCCCCGGAATTCGGATTTGCCACGCTTTGGCTCGTAAAAAATCCCGAAATGGGCGACACAACATGCGGTTTTTATGATCCCAGCATGTTGTCCGCAAACATGGGAGCACGTGGGTGTGATGGCATGTGCCGTTGACATGCTTGACGTGGGTGGGCTCGGGGCCGGAAAACCACAGCTTGGGAGGCTTAGAAAAGCCTAACTTCGCCGCACAGTGTCCGATTCCAGCAAACTAAGTTGCAAGTGGAAGCCCTTCCCCCAAGTAAATATAAGTTTTCAACTTAGATTTCTAACAACTTAGACTTAGATTAGATAGGCGGAACCAAATTTACGCCTACCGGCCGGTTTTCGCGTCAAATCCGCCGTCCGATGTCATCCAAGCCCTCGTACAGCCAAATAAAGCTTTTAGGGTTTCAAAATCCGCCACATTCGCGCGGGGCTAGCAACCCCTAGACAGGTGGTACCCGCATACCCGCTCCGCTAATACGCTCAACAATCAGCGCTCTATATTTCTTCTATTCACGGCGTTGCCCATTTCATGCCCCATGATGGCATGGTGCCGTGCCCTTTGCCGCCGGCGAGATGAAGGCCCCTGCTAGGGTACTTTGAGAGCTCCCCGCCATTTTTCACGCCCGGCGATGCGCAAGTTTCTAAGGCCAACGATCCGCGCGCCAGGGTGCTTACACTCCAAGTCAACTGCCCCTCAAGCCTAATAGGCCCCCAGCCCGTGCTCCTTGGTGGTATTTCCGGGCACGTGGCAAGAAAAACCAGTGCACACGACATGCCATTCTCGGTGTCGCCGCTCTGTAGACGGCCGGGCGCAACACAGTCGGCGGATATTAGTGCAATTGTGCAAACATGCTGAGAACCCAGTGTCGAGTAGTCTCCCGGCTTGTCGTGACACTACGTGTGCCGAGCCACGCATAGAGGCGTGCATAACCTGCACATGCACGAATTTCGGCCCGCAAAATATGGGCCGAAAATCCAACGTGGGTGCCCACAACAATTGGGGCGTGCCGGTAAAGGTGCTCACGTCAGTGAACAACGCGCCGTGGTGTGCTGTTCGAAAATCATTATTCTACCCCCCAATCGAGTTGCATGGCCATCGCGGCAGTGCGTGGCGGGTAATTAAATACGTGCCACTTGTAACGGACTTTATGGGAAGAGTGTAGTGTTAGAAACATGCGGCGACGGAAGGAGGACAAGAGCAAAATATCATGGCCGAATAATGAAAGAGAGCTAGTCAGAAACAGTCTAGAGTTATGGCCTTTCTCTCTTCCCCAGCCGCCGAATGAAGGAGAGAGGAAGTCTATGCTAGGTGGATCACCGCGTCGGCACGAGCCGCAATTGTCTCGGGCGAGGGGTTTATGTTTGAACGGGCCGTCGACTCCTCGAGCCAAAGAGTTTTTGCGTGCCTTTATCCTCCAGCACCGTCACGACCGGAGTCGTACAAGAACATAGGGCGAGTGGGCACGTTTCGACACGCACGCATTGGCTAGCCTTGGCTAAGCCTCCGCATCAAACATCGATGTATTCATGGGATCATAATGCGTCTGCCGCATCATCCGCATCAATGCGTCCATGAATTAGTGCCCAATTTAATCAATGCGTCCACGAATAAGTGCCCCATTTAATCAATGTATCCACGAATTAGTGCCCCATTTACTCAATGCGTCCATGAATTAGTACCCCGTTTAAGCAATGCATCCACGAATGAGTGTCCCATTTAATCAATGCGTCCATGAATTAGTGCCCCATTTAATCAACGCGTCCATTAATTAGTGCCCTATATAATCAATGCTTCCATGAATTAGTGCCGCATATAATCAATGCACAACGAATTACCTGTACATTTACGGAACATATCGGCCGCATCGATGCATCTCGTATTCTATGCTTATCTCATATTGCCACGCTACCAATTTGTTTCCAATACGACCATGTACATGTACGTGGTACCGAGACGGCTATGAGGAAATGAAATATTGACGACGACATTTTTTAAATATTGACTCCTGCCGTACTACAGGTAGCTGTCACGCACATAGCGACAAATAGGACACGTGTTTACCCCCAAAATCGGCGATAAGGAATGGGACTTGCCTCGACAAACGTGATCTGTGGTTGAGAAGCATTGCCGTAACGTCCGCCATATCCATCAGAGAACGTGATCTCTGAAATGTCTTGCACACTAATGCTTGCGCCGTGCGGTGTGAGCCGATTTCAAATTGACGGTCGATATTGAATGATATTTGACTCAAGATTGTCTGTGTGTCATCCCCGACTCTCAAAGTTTGCCCGCAAAATGTACTAGCCTCGCCAAATTCATCATAATAAAAGCAAATGAACAACCATCCGTGCAAACCAGTATCCCCCCCCCTCCCCCCCCCCCGCCAACAGCCCCTACCGGTCGTACGGCGGTTTGAAAAAGCTGCGACTGTGCTTTGGCATTGCCGCCACCGACATGAATTGCCTTCACGGCGGTTAGTGAAACTCCAAGCCGGACCCGAAGACATGGTGCGCACCCCTATTATCGGCCACTTCGATGCTCACGCTGCTAAGGCCTCCTACGTAGTTGAAGTTATGTTGTCTGAGGTTTTCCGTTTGGGGGGCGCGCAGTACGAGATAAGAAGGGAAGGTTTACCGACCGGGAACGGTACACTCGAGGATGCTCCCCAACTGCAAGATGCGGCGAGCCAAGCCGCCATACAAGCCCAGCAGAATTAAGACTCCTAAGTGGACGAGCACGGAAATATGGAAGATTTCGAGATGCAGCGGGCAATCCTGCTACCAATGCTGCTCCGCAGCCGTTGACTACCCTTCCGAAGTCCAACGCTCCTGTCGGCGAAGGCGGGTCGCTATCCGGCGCTCCCATCATCGTCAACGCATACGCGGGCGGGATAAAAGAGGTGAAGCTAGCCCGTATTCCACATGCTTTATCCCATTTTAGACATAATGAGTATTAGACGGATAAAGAAACAAGGGTCGCATAGTGATAGTATTACCACCATAACTTGTTGGCCTGCAACACCACCAACCTAATGTACCGTCGTCTTTGACAACTTAGCTCACGACGCTTTAAAATCGCGGTGGGCGGCCACGTTCTGTGTTCTAGTCTGCGTTTTGCCAATCCTTTCCATCGTCTTATTGTATGTATTCGCCGTCTATCCGACGTTCCGTGTCGTTTATTGAAATTGAAATTGTTCACAACATGTGCCGGCAAACTGGACCGACTGCTCTCTCTCGGTCCTCTCTACCAAGCCATTCAGGACTTATAAGCGAGTTTAGCCCGGGTCTCTTCGACCAGGTACACCTATCGACACACCTATGTGTAATGTGTGTCGACGTTCCTCGGGAATTAAAAACTGTAAGCAACCGCAGTAATTGCCACAGTCCCCCCGCCTAAGCAGTAACAGCGTAATAATTTTGCAATTTTGCAAGAAAAAAAGATCTAAAAATAAATTCACTTGTCGAAAAATGCAAAACTAAGCTGCTACTCGACCTTCACGATGCTCGGCCCGCTCCCACCGAACCGGGGTGCCGACCGGCCGAGGCCGGTCGGCGTTCGGGAGGGACGATGGGCCAGCCCAATCTAGCTCCCGCGTGACTTCGGTCTTGCGGAAGATAGGAGGGGAAAGGCTGGCAAAAAACCCCTCCTCGCGTGGTCGCTCGTCGATCCCGCCGCCCCATCCCGTAAGCCCCGCTAAGGTCGCCGCCGCATCCGCCGACGCGACGGTCCTCCTTGTCGAGGTCCCCCGTCACCTCGAGGGCAGGTGGGGGGGACCGAGACACATAGACATAGAAAAAGTGGGCGCTCCTGCCTCCGCACCTGAATTTTCCCCGCTCATTTCCCCGGTTTTTTCTCTGTCTGGTACCCGGGTACATGTCAGGTAGTCCGGCATGCGTCCGTACCCTCCCCCCTCTGATCGCGCGTCCACCTAGTCGACTTTGTTGAGGTTGGGGCCTCCGCGCTCACCCGCCCCCCCCCCCGCATTGGTCTCGTCTATCCGGTAGTGGGTATCGAGGAGCGGGGGGGGTCATGTCGCCGTAGCCGGATCCGTCGGGCCGCGGGTGCACGGAAATTAGTCAAAACCCTCCGTACGGGGTTACCCAGATCTTGTCGCTCCTTCCGTCGCGACATGCCTCCTTGCCGCCCAAGCCTACTCCTCCCCCCTCGGGAGATGTATCTCGTCGGCGTGGCGGCTCGCTAGTGAGCGCCCTACCCTGGTGCTGCTCCCCAACTAGCTCGACGCCGGGTATGAACATTAGTTTAAATTTCCAAAAAGCCCTCCGTACAGGTTTTTCCGGCGGCGGCTGATCCAGAGGATCGCCGCCGCCTCACATAGCCGCTCCTCCGCCTGCGACCGGCCACCGGCATGTGCCATGTCTTGCCTCCCCCCGTGAGAAGTGTCGACTGGCACAAGGCTGGTCGGCGGCTAGCGAGCGCCCTTTCCTGGCTCTGCTTCCCGGCTGGCCACCACCATCTCCAACACCCGCCTCCCACCGCAGATCCGGCCGTACCCTCCTCGCAATCAAACGCTCCTGAAGTACAGGTCCCAACCCCTCGAGGTAGGACAGTTCTTAGTAGTATCTGTACTCGAAAAAAACATATCGGACGGGCCGAGCGGGAGATCTCGGTGACGGTATTGCACAGAAATTATTTTTTCAAAAGCCCTTTGTACATGGCTTTCCCGACAGCTGCTGATCCCGCGGATCGAGCTGTCGGCCCTCTTAGCCCCCTACCGTGCCAGGCCTGGCACGGCTACGGGGTTTCCAGCGCCCACCACGGGGAGGTGAAGGGATGCCGACGGGCATGCGAGCGTACCCCCCTCCGAAGCCGCCGCCGCTGCGCCGCCGGCGGGCGCCCGTGTCGTTTAATATTACACCCTCGTCCCCGTATGCGTCTTGTCGCGTCGTGTGCGCCCGTCGACAATGTTTGCGTGCTGCTTTTCTGTACTTGGTTACAGAGAAGGGAAATCTGACAAGCGTCAAGCAGGAAGCATAGGTCGACACCTTGTATTAAGCCACAACTCGCTGAGCATCACAACTAACTTAACCAGATGCGTACGAAGTGGTCAGCGACGGCGAATAGGACGTGTTCTCTACCCGAAAGGGACACACCTCATATGTCCTATGTCGTTGCACGTACCGTTAGCGGAGGCCGTTACTCATGGGGTGCCATAAGGATATGCATGCGTTGGCTATCGAATCACTGACTGTTATTGTGGCGACTTGTTTAGCCCCGCCATAAATATGTTTCCGGAAATTTTTAGTCTTTTAAACCATTTCTCATCTTGTGCATGACTTAATTGCCTTCAATCAGAAGCAATTCGGTGTCGGGCCCTGCATAGCAACCGATATTTGGGGAGAAACCTGCCCAATGCTAGGCGTGATGGGCTATTGGGTTGATAATTGTTTTGTGCTACATGATAAACTGTTGATGAGCCATCAGCGACGTAAGGCCTCACAGAAATGGATTCTTTCAATTTACTGCGGATGTTAATTCTGTACATGCTGATAATACAAGTAGCTGATAATCGTACACTCGCTCTTATTGATGGACAGATCGAAAGGACATGTATGTGCATCTTTGGTATGCATTTTGTGTGACGTCGATATTTTGCAACATGCTTGCAGATATACACACACATACACACTCGCGCAAACACATTAACACACAAAAGCACAAACATAAGCGCGCGCACACACACACACACACACACACACACACACACACACACACACACACACACACACACACACACACACAATCATTCAATTCTGATTGTATGTATTCGAAATACATCACATTACCACCAACCATGACAGCCACATCCCCACCACCCCTTGACCATCCAATACATCAATTCCGCTCAACCAATAGGTGTAAATTACTAACACCGCACTATTTTTAAATTGTGATTTCAACGCAGAGGACAAGGCTCACATGAATAAGTGTCTACAAAGGGCTTTCAAGAGGCGTCTTATGGTGTTTCAGAATTTAGGATAGAAGGTGTATTCGACTATTAGGGCAATTTATACAGGGTGTAAGCGAATGTGTCGTGGTTTGCCGCACTACAATATTCGGGGCGCACAATCTGCACAATTTCAGATTATACTTCAGAACATGTACATGCATTTCTGAATATACACATGCATCCTATAATGATCCACACCTCTATATTTATTGCACGTACACTCCGCACACACTTATTGTCTCTTTTGCAAACAAGATAGTATGGCTTATATTCCCGATGATCCCAATTGAGCGGCTAGTCGGCGGGTCACTCCGTTGCAGCCAAGACAACCTGGAGAGGGTTAAACTCACAACCTAGAGAGGGTTATACTCGTGGGCGGGTCAGTCTAGGCGGCCGTTGTCAAGAGGCCAGAAAATTGGTCAAAACTTTAACAAAGTTGTATGGGACATCCCATACAATATCCGACTCACTTAATTTTCTAGACAAACTCATGTAATTAAAAAAGTCCGCCCATGAGAACGCCCGTGGTTCCACATTCCATAAATATTATATATTTTTATTTATCAGCATGATAAATGTGATTTATATAGAATATGCTTAGTACATGTCTAGATGGGACACACCGATACACTACTTGTTTTGGATACATAGTTTTCGCTAGGCTACGAACATCCACTTCCTTTGTCCCGACACCAAGCCTCGGGTTAGTTGTCTGTGTGACTGTCCTTTTGTGTGATTGGGACTATAACTAAGTGTACGTTAGTTACCTTCCACTATGAACGTGGCTGCACGGTTTAACATGTCTCAATGTCGGCGGAGTGAGAGTGAATGCCACGAGCTGCCAAGAAGGCAAGGACAATCCGAAGAGTGTTGAGTTGACGACTGGGCAGAATTTATGAGAGTAGTCAACACTTGGAAGGTAACTGAAGCCTTGAGCAAAGAGATATGCCTTGAATTGGTTCACGGCCCCACCGGGATTAAATTTGGCATTAAACACCCATTTGTTGCCAATGGCCTTGCGATCGAGGGGAAGGCATGCCATGCGGAAGCAAGGTTCCTTTGTCGTGGGGGGAAGTGAATTATGACCGGGTGGCAGTTTTTCATTTAGACGCGTATCATTTGCTAGACCTAGCGTGCTTTAAGACCACAGGAAGAAGGATGTGCGCCGCCGGAGGAAAAGTGGAGTAAGTAGGTGCCGGGATGGGAACGCGTGGAAGGCTGTGTTTCTGAAAGGTGGCGCCATTGCGCCCCTCACGTTGGACACATGCGGCGACAACGACGTCGGAAGTTGATGAGGGATCATGATGCGGGGTCGGACTGTTTGGGGTGGCGATGTCGTTGTCGGCGGGGGATTAGGCAAGAGGAGCAAAAGGGGTTGATGGTTGGAATCGCAGATGTGGGCGCATCATTGGGGCTGGGGTGTTCATGGACGGGCCGAATGTGCATGGGCGGTTTCGGTGAAGGTTTTGTCAATGGTAAGGTTTTGTACCTTGTAGCAAGAACCGTTATCACATTAGCCATCGAATCTTCTACGCTGGGCCTTAGGGGGGAGTCTCTCCCGCTGGGCGTCATTCACGCGGAGCTATGCCGAACAGCCAAAGGTTTTGAGATGTGAAGGTTGGCCCTGTGGCCGAAATTGAAATTGAAATTGGAATTGTTTACAGCATGTACCGGGTGAAACCGGTTGCTATTTCTGGGCCCTCCCAATTAGGCCATGGAGGAAGTTTATAAGTTAGGGCTAGAGCGCGAGCACCCTGAATCAAATCTCTCCAAGGGTGTAGGGGGTTTAACTTCCCCCTCGTGGAGTGTGCCATGCGTGAGGGTGGCAGTTGTCTATCAAGGGCGTGTTTGGGTGCGGAAAGTGGAGGTGCGGCGTGTGGACGTGCGACATCTTATTCGGTAGATGAGGAGGAGATGGTGCAACCACTAAATAATGTGCAGGTGCAGTTGTGATAGGATGTGTATGGTGTCGAGTCGTGATTTCGAGACGAGTTTGTCAAGAGGGTTAGTGTGGAGGGTGAGGAGGGAGGTGAGGCTGGGAACTGTGGATGTGTGAGGTGTACGTGTGCGGCTCATGAGAATGGGACGGATGTCGACCTCGGTACCCGGCTAGTGTTGACGAATGGCATTGGCGAGGGGGGGGGGTGTACTTATCGCAAATCAACGTTGCTGTGTGGGAGAGGTTGTGGTATGTGCAATATTTCCATACCCCTATTTAAATCTATTTAATGGAGGAGTAGCGTCGACGGCCGTTCGTATGTCCGACGATTCTAGGTTCGAAGAGCCGGATAAAGAGGGGTTTGTGTGCGGGGGGCGCAGTATTGAGGGGAGTATGTCTTCGGGTGGGATGGCAGGGCATGAGGTGAAGGAGTCGGGCGAGTGGCCTTCATCAGTATCAACTGGACATGTGGGCATGTGGGTTGGGTGAGGGGGTTGGCAGTCAAGGGGGATGTGTATGAGTGCGGTGGATGTGAATGATTTGATGGGCTTGTTACCAAAGTCAACCGTGATGGCCTCCGTTATGGCGTTCCATAAGGGAGACGATGAGTTGAAGCGCGTTGTTGTGGCGCTCATGTCTAAGGCCGGACATAGAGGGGCAGTTACACCGGCCATGTGGCTGTTGTTGGTGAATTGACTGCACAAGAGCCAGCGCAGGGTGGGGTTGTGTGAGAGGAGGCGTGTGTTGTGTACTATCCATGTGGACTCTTATTGTGTGTGAATTGGACATTGGTTAGTCGTGTTTTTTTTGTAGAGGGTAAAGTCCGCCCCGTCCGCAGCGGCGCGGGCGAGGAGGGCGCCGTGCTTAGTGGTTTGTGAGAGGGGTGTATGGGTGTGTTTGTTCCTGTATGTATGTGCGTCGGTTTTGAGGTCGGTGTATCAGTAGGATGTGGGTTCGCCTTGTGTTTGGGGTATGAGTGTGTATGGCCAGGTCCATGTGCCTATCTGGACGTATGAACCCGTGGTGATAGGTTGTGTCGGGTGGGTGGCCGTTTGCAACTTGGTTAGCGAGAGCGTCTGCGAGGTCGTTGCCGATAGAGTTGTTGCGTTCTTTGATTTTGCCTAGATGGGTGCGGATGCCTGATTTGCATCGTGCTTTGAGGGGGTGTGTGATTGAGTAAAATGTGTCGCGGTGGATGTGATGTCGGTATGCGGATGGGCAGTTCATGAAGCCTTGGATAAGGCGGAACGAGCATGCGCTGTCCGTAAGGAGGGGGGTATGTCCGAGTTGTAGGCCGATATCGATGCCCGCGAGTGATGTACGATTGATGGTGTGATAGGGAGGGGTGGAAGTCACCCGAATGTTGACGTTTGTATCCGAGGCGGGGTGGGTGGCAGCCCTTGTGGCCGAATAGAAGTGTGCAAGGAATACCGCATGTTCCTCCAATCACGGCAAGGGTGGGCAATCGATTGTGGAGGTAGACAACGGTACGCATGACCATACCCCGACTTGAGGGGGACGCATTCCAATGGTGCATCATGGTTGTGGTGGAATCTGCCAGGGTGCCCCATTGGCGTTCCATCTTCGCGAGCTGGTGGTAATTTCATGGGGCTGTAATTCAATCCAAGAAACCAAGGGATTTGACCATGGATCGGCATGTAAAGCCTTTAATGTTTGGGTCGCAGTGCAACTGAATTGTGATGGGAAATGTTGAGGCGCCATGGATGTTGGTGTGTGCGTGTGCGTGTGTGTGTGTGTGTATGTGTGTGTGTGTGTATGTGTGTGTGAGTGTGTATGTGTGTGTGTGTGTGTGTGTGTGTGTGTGTGTGTGTGCGTGTGTGTGTTCCTTATATATATTTGTGAGGAGGGACTGAAGAGCAGAGTTAGCGTCTTGTTTTGTGGGGAGCGCATGAATTCCATGTGTAGCTCCATGATCGATTACACCCAAAAGCCACATAACACCACCCGGACCCTTGTGCTGAATGGGGCCGAAAATGTCCGGACTAATGGCTTGGAAGCAAGCAACTGGTGTAGAGCCCACTCGTGTGGAGACGGCTGCATGCTTGAGCTCGGCGAGGATGCATGGTTTGCACGCGAGTAGAGGAACAAAGCCATCATAACGCGCGTCCGTGACCAAGGGTGACCGCAGGATAAGGGCCACCGTGTCCTTGCTAGGGTGGCCGTGGCGATTATGCCACAAGGTGACGTCTGTAGATGTAGGACCATAGCCATTGTGAGCGATGGCTGCGGAGGGAGGAAGGGTTTGGAGGTGTGGGAGTTTGCTGCGCATGACGAGGAGAAGAGGGCCATGGTCGTCGTAGGCAGTGGGTACAAACTTTCCCGGATAGGTGAAAGTGATGCCATGGTGCTGGCGAATATATTTATGCGCTAGAATGTTGGGCGCGCCCGTGGAGATCATGGTTGGGGCGTGGGCAGTTGGGGCTGTGATAGTTATTGTGCCTTTTGATTAATAGCCACGAGTATGTGTGACGGTACCACACCCACTCCCGAACGGGTGTTTGAATGAGGCCTTGACATGGCAGGGGTTGGCCACCATGCCATCATGGGGGGAGTCCATGGCGAGATCGCTAGTGAAGAGACCGTTGAAAGCAACATGGGTGATGCGATGTGCCATGGGGTGTAGCTGGTTGGAGAAGGAGGCCATGTCAGCTATCGTATGGTGAATGTTATAGAAAAGGAAGTGTGGAACTTAGGGCGGGTTAGGGGGGACCGGTGGGGGGGGGGGGGGGGGTATTGGCGGAAGGGGGGCCAGCAGCCATGCCAACACTAGGGTCAAAGCCGAAGCCAAGGTTGTCCGTGAGCGCAGCGTGAGCCGTGGTAGACTCAATGATATTAGGCGTCACGGCTTGTGGAGTGAGCGCCGGAAGATAAGCATATGTCGAATCACGGCCGTGACCACGGCCTTGTGCAAAGAAGCCAACACGATATCCACGACCACCTCCGATGGGTGGGAAGCCAAGATGTTTGTGTGGACATGAATGATGAAAGTAGAATTGTCGACCTTTACCATGATGTTGATAGATGCGATAGGGACCATAGCATGCTGTATTTGCATTAACTACATTGGTCAAATCTTCTTTAAGGAGGATTGCAAAGGCCATGGCGTCATGCATTGGAAGGACGAGACTGGGGGGGCGCCATGGTGGGCGCACGAAGTAGGGGGGTCATAGGAAGTGCAAGAGGCAAGTGCGCCGGACAGCAGAGTCGTGCGTTGGGCGAAAGGTATCGTTGGACCTGGTAGACCGTCGAAGTGTGCATCAAGGGCCGAGACAATGATGCCACGCGCAGCTACATGATCGTGGTGTAGGTTGGATTGTGCCGCGGCAACGAGAAGGCTTTCATGAACGATGTAAGGGTGTGGTGTAACGAGGTCGTCGTTGTGCTCCCAACCGTAAGGAGGTTACGTTGTAGGTAGGTATTGTGCGCTTATTAGTCAAGTGTGGCTGAAGTAGCTTTAGGAGGCGGACGGTTCTCATAACGCCCTTTTGGTCGAGCAACGAGCTTGAGCCTCTCCAAGCATCCGAGCCTTGGGAGAGTCGTGCAGCAAAGCTAGGGTCTCGCACTAATGTGACTTACATGTGCGGGCAATGATATACTATGATACTATATCTCCCCACTAAACCCTAAATCCATAAGCCGTGTAGACCATGTAGACCCTAAACATCGTCCAAATTTGTTGCATGGCTGCAGTGCCCAGGACGATCTCAAAGTTTTTCATTTGCAGTACTTAAATGACTTGTTGGGGAAAAGTAGCTTTGAAAAGGGGGCGAAATGGAAGGGGGGGCACCATCGTAAAGAAATTTATCAATGAAACCTTCAAATTGAAATTGAAATTGTTTACACAAATACCAGAATTAGCCGGCTGCTTTTTGTGGGCATTCCCTGTTGTGCCTATTATAGGACTCATTGGGCAGGGGCTAGACAGTGAACCACTAATCCGGACCTCTGCATTGACAGTGCAGATAGCGTCAAATGTTAACATGTATCTATTGTTTTTTGCTCTATACGTAATTTTTTGGATATTGTATCAAATAAAAAGTGTCGCTAGTCTCCACGATACGCGGCCTTCTCCACCGCGGCAGGGACGATGATCATATATGTTGACCAGCATGTGCTTGTCGAGGCGGACATGCTTGACCTCTGCTCTTGTGCGACTCCGGTCGTGCCGGCGCTGAGGGGGAAAGGCATGTGGAAAACCCCCTCGCTCATGTCGTTGAAGGTCCCGTCTCGATCCGTGCACATCCCCGTCCGAGTTAGTAGTTGCTCCTCCCGTCGCAGCTCGCCACCTAGCCGAGTCTTCCCTCCTCGCCTTCGGGGGTTGGGAAGAGAAAATAAATAGGATGGCTCTCTTGCCCCCGTGCCAGGTATTCTCTTGACCCATATCCTTGTTTTGTCTGTTTCTTGCACATGTCCGATCGCGCAGTGGCCGTCCGTGCCCTCCCCCGGTAGTTTGCGTTGATAGGGGGCCGCCTTTATGAGCAGTGTGCCGTTACGATTACCCTAGGCAAACTGCATGAGGCAGCATGTCGATAATTGGGTATCGACTAGGGGAGAGGTGGATCGGACACAAGGATCGAGTCGCCGCGCCACACAGGATGTTAGGGACGGGAGTATTTTCCAAAACCCCCCGTACCGGGCTTTTCCGGCGGCAGACGATCCTAATGACCACCGCCGCCACACCGTGTCGTTCCTCCGGCTGCGACCAGCCACTATCCTGCGTAGCCATCAGTCTCGCCCCTAGGGGAGACATAAAATTCACATGTTGTCGGCTGCTAGGGAGCGCCATACCGTGGTGGTGCTTCCCGGTTGTCCGCCGCCATCTCTAGCACCCTCGTCCCTCCGCTGATCCGTCCGTACCCTTCTTCGCCAAAAATATTTCGCATACATAGTTCCCGCCGGGATGGGAGAGTATATGTGAGCATATAGTCGCGGAAAAACATATCGGACTCGCCGAGCGGGAGATCACTATGCTGGTGTTCGGATATTACGTTTTCCAAAACCCTCCGTACATGGCTTCCTGACAGCTGCTTGTCCCGCGTATCGCAGCTCCCGATACCTCGTTCATCCCCCTACCGTGCCAAGCCTCGCAAGGCTACGGGGTTACCAGCGGCCACCGCGTGGAGGTAGAGGTAGGTACCGACGGGCTTGCGAGCGCAATCCCCTCCGGAGCCGCCTCCGCTGCGCCGCCGGCGGGCGCTTGAAACCTCCAATCAAAATGGAGAAAGGAGGGGGAAATTCCACATGCCTAAGCCCGAGGAGCAAGGAGGCATGCCACAACATCGGCATTGCCCTCCTGGAAAGCATCGCAATGATGAGAACCCCAAGCAACATGAGGAG
The DNA here is from genome assembly GCA_026401115.1 of Tetraselmis chui. Taxonomy (NCBI): domain Eukaryota; kingdom Viridiplantae; phylum Chlorophyta; class Chlorodendrophyceae; order Chlorodendrales; family Chlorodendraceae; genus Tetraselmis; species Tetraselmis chui. The sequence goes on from JAPMLY010000540.1 coordinate 52,339, forward strand.
CAACAAGAAGACGTTGCATGAATTCACGCCGCACATCACCCCAAAGTCGCCGAAAGGGAACAAAAGTAGATGGACGAACGAAATAATGCATGCGGACATAAGTATTAGAACGCAATGAACGAAAGTCCGCTACACCCATGCTAGGGAAGCGACGACCTGCCGCCAAATAGTCACACGATCAATAAATTCAACCGCCATATGCGCCGACCGGACCCATCCTCCAAAGCAAAGGGTAAGTAGTCACGAACCGACTTAACCGCAGGTGTGCCAAGAAAAGTAAAAGTGCGGATGTCCGCATAAAGTTTGCCTAGATGAGTTCCGAATGCAAGAGTACCCGGGAGTGAAAGACGACCGCCTATATGATGGGCAATGGGGTTCGTGCGATCACTTGTGACCGTCACATCAACAACAAGATGACACTAGCGAGCCATGAAGTCTAACCGGACCACATAAATAGATTGATCTCGAGAAGCTCCCGACCGAATACGGCGGTCCTTCAACCGCAAGAAGTCCTCCCCTCCCCGCTTCAAGCATGAACTATTCAAGCACGCGGACAATCCGATCGTGGAGACGATGAATGACGTACCAAGAGCACGGGAACCGGGGGATGTGGCCCATAATAAGAATAGCAACTATAGAGCACGCACCCGACATAGAGGTGCCCGAATGCCCGTCTACGAAGATCCATACCCACCAGACTATGAGGGAGCCTCATTGCACCGAGGGCACCTCCGAACATGAGCGGCGCGCTCCGCAATGAGGCCAAGCACCCGGTGCGCTGCCATCGTATAATAATCGGATGGCACCTTGAAAGTACTCATGTGAAGCGAAAAAGAGAGCCACAACCCGGCGACCCGTACCCGAAATCACCCGCAACTGGAATTTTAACTGTTTACAACAATACCGAGTTAACAGATGATGTATTCGGGCGCCCCTTGTGATAGAGCTATCGTACGCCATGTGACCCCAACCTCTCCGTTGGCAGTAACAACACCGTATAAATCATACCGTGCAAAACAATGTCACAGTTTGAGTTATTGGAGATTTGAGTGATGCCGGCATTGTCCTCGCGACATCTTCCACTCGCGGATTTGGACGACACTTATCACAACCGGAATCTCATGTACCGGTACTCTACTCGAATAAAAGCCATTGGACTGGTGCGGGCGTAGGTTCACGAACGTACGTTTACGATGATGAACGTATACGTGTTAAACAAAATATGTATTTACAGAGGTGAAAATAATAATCAACAGAATGAAACCGCGTCGCATAGTCGCATGTTTACATCAACGCACGAATCAACATGCAAGTCTGTGCCGTGACAGCCGGCTATACGGCTATAAGTCAGAGGCGGAAATTGTGAAATAGCATAAACACGCACACGCCACATTACACGGGCCACTGAAGGTCCGGGGCGCCTGTTTTGGGGAACTGCGGGGCGCTGGCGCCGGGCGCTCCGTGGCCGGGTGTCGCAGTGTTTTCCGTACCTGGCGGCCACTGCAGAGGGCCGGCAGCTGCTCCATAAGTGGGGAGAGAGATGTCGGGGGCAGTGGAAGGTTGCCCGTATGATGCGGCCTGGCTCCCGTACGGTAAGCCCGGTTGCTCTATGTACGGGATGCCCGTCGCGGGCACCTGCTGTTGCTGCTGGGGTACTAAGTCACCCTGCAGCCAGACGGCGATGGACCTTCGCGAGGCTTGGGCCTGCTTGATGGACCAAGTTAGACCTCGCGACTGGGAGCTTTGATTGGCGGCCTGACAGTGAGCGGCGAGGTCGGCGAGTGCGGCATCCAACTTGGCGCGGTACGCCCTCACGAAGAGCAGCTGCGAACCGAGGATGACGACGAAAAGGACGACGATAAGCACGGGCGCGACGAAAAAGGAACCGCCGCTCATGAACGTGGGTATGATGATAGCCATGACGACAATCATCAACAGAAACGGCGCAGCTATCATCGCGTAACGCCACTTATAGGCGCCGCCTAGGTGGCGCTGGACAATGCTGTTCGCGGTCGTGACGAAGGCACCCCACTCCGCAGGGCTCCACCTCTGCGGGGAAACGGGATAGTCACACTGTCAATTAAGCATCCAGTTTCCGAAGAGGGAGCGAGAGAGTCTTCCCCTCCTTGCTCCTACCGTCAGCAGCTGTCCCTGTTTCCTACCCCATCACTGTAGTAAAACTATTTGCCGTAAAAAGGGAATGCCGAGTCGCGAGGCGAGCCGGTCTCACCTGCGACAGCTGCTGAGGGAAGGTCTCAGCAAAGCCCAAGCCACTCACTGCGGAGTTTTGGCCCCCAGCACCGACCGTGGAAACGTTCACGTTCCAGTGTCGCCCGCCAGTGACCCCATTCAGCGGGACCGTCACGGCGCCGCTTGCTCCGAATAAACCCGCCATGGCAAGGGCCCCCGCCGCAGCGTTCTGCTGGTAGTTGTACATGCCGCCAGCCGTAGTGGGGCCACTGAAGGTCGCCATCCCCGTCCCGCGCAACCCGGGTATAGGTGTTACCTTCCCTGGCCTACGTGCTCGACAGTTGTGAAAGCTTTGTTGCTTTCTCTCACTTCGGAGGTGTAGTGTCCCTTCCTGATAACTTGGCGGTATTGCTGCACTCGCTCCTCTGTCACGTTTACAAGCAGCAGCAGTCGTATCCGCGTTGCTTTGTTTGATAACTGGGCAACAACTGCTGAATGGCGCGCTCTTCAGCTCGTCACATGGATGTTATTGCAGTTTAGCGCTGGTTGATACAGGTGTGTTTCATATGTCCCCTGGCAGCGGGCTGAAGAATGATACGGCACGTGAGCGGGAGCAGACACGAGGCACCTGTCGGGAATCGGCATCTCCGCTGTGCCCGGACTCCGTGTTCCTAGTTCACTGCCGCAGCATGATCTGCTGCTGCTGTCTCTGATTTTAAGGATTAGTACCCGTCGAAACTAGTACTTTATATCATTACTGATGCCTGAAACAAGGGTACCTGGTAAGTATAGCAGCAGAATGCAGCTGCAGAGTAGCTCGTCAGGGGGATGCCCGTTTGCAAGTACGACTGGCTCGAAGTATAAAAGGGCTTTCTTACAAGACAAAGCAGTGGAGACCACCAAGCAAAAAGAAGGAAGGAGGAAAAAACCTAAGCCCGAGGAACAGGAAGGCATGCCACAGCGCCAGCACTGCCCTCCAGCTAAACGTCGCGATAATAGCAACCCAAAACACCATGAAGAGAAGCAGAAAGACGTTGCATGAATTCTCGCCGTAAATCCCCCCAAACACGCCGAAAAGGAACTTAAGTAGTTCGACGAACGAAGTGTTGCATACGGACATAATTAGGCTTGGGATCGATGGTATTCTCGACATTTTACGAGCGCATTTCGCTACGATTTCGGTTATACTTCGCATTCGGGGTCTCCAAAACACCACGAAATACGTCGATATAGTCCGGATGATATCATCGATCCCTAGCCTTCCGACATAATTGGCTCGAAGTAGTCAACGTTGTTTACATTTATTCTTATATTGGTAAATATTGCGGTTTATTAACGGTTAGTTAACGTACCATGTTAAGTCCGCGAGAGAAAACGCGCGGAGACAAAGCGTCACATACGCAATAAATTGTTTGTGGCGGACGCCCACGTGGTTTACCTCTAAAGCAAATCCTCTAGCTAGTAGCAACCACCTACTGCCTTTGCGCTCGCCAGTTATCGGCTCGCGCACCGGCATCGTAGCTCTTGCAATTGCGGAAGGTGAAAGCTTACACTCGATAGCGTCTAACACAACCATCATTCTAGCACGATGGCCACATATTCGCCAGTTGTAGACGAAATTAGCGACGCAACGGAATTTGATACTTCTATAGAATTCAAACAACAAGAGCAACGCTCACAAGTTAGCCCGACAGCTTCGGAAGAGCGCGTGAAAGGCCGGTTTTAGCAAGCTCGTACAAACAAACCGCCAAGCTGAGCTCAACCTTTGCTACTCATCTACCAACAACAGGGCAAGTCAACAACCAACGCGTCACTCCCATCGGCGTAAACGACACGCGGGAGGGTAGAATTACGGAGCCCGACGCCCGTTGAGCACAGGTGTCGACCGAGCGACCCTCGACCACCCCTACCGTGTGACCCATGGCCCCAGCCCCAGCGACGACGGCAACCCCAACGACACGGCAAGATGAAGACCATCACATCGACACATAGCTATGGGGACCCGGCGCCCGCCGGCGGCGCAGCGGCGGCGGCCCCGGAGGGGGTGCGCTCGCAGGCCCATCGGCATCCCCTCACCTCCCCGTGGTGGGCGTTGGAAACCCCGTAGCCGTGCCATGCTTGGCACGGTAGGGGGCTAAGAGGGCCGACAGCTCGATCCGTGGGATCAGCAGCTGTCGTAAAAGCCATGTACATAGGGCTTTTGAAAAAATAATTTCTGTGCACTACCGGCGCCAAGATCTCCCGCTCGGCCCGTCCGATATGTTTTTTCGCGTACAAATACTCCTAGATACATCCTTACTTTGAGGGGTGGGGCCTGTACTACGGCAGCGTTTGATGGCGAGGAGGGTACGGCCGGATCAACGGTGGGAGGCGGGTGTTGGAGCTGGTGGTGGCCAACCGGGAAGCAGCGCCAAGAAAGGGCGCTCGCTAGCTGTCGACCAGCCATGTGCCGGTCGAACCTTGCCGAGGGGTGAGGCAAGACATGGCACATGCCGGTGGCTAGTTGCAGACGGAGGAGCGGCTATATGAGGCGGCGGCGATCCTCAGGATCAGCCGCCGCCGGAAAGCCCTGTACGGAGGGCTTTTTTCGGATACTAAAAAACAATATCCGTACCCGGCATCGAGCTAGTTGGGGAGCAGCACCAGGGTAGGGCGCTCACTAGCGCGCCGCTACGTCGTCCAACGTCATCTCCCGGGGGGAGGAGTTAGCTGGGACGGCAAGGAGGACGGTCGCGACGGGAGGAGCGACACGATCTGGCGGCGACGACCCTTTGGGTCGGCGCCGCCGGAAAACCCGGCACGGAGGGTTTTGTTTAATTCCGGGCGCCCGCGGCCCGCCGGATCCGGCTACATTGACATGCCCCCCCCCCCCTCTTCGACACCCACTACCCCGACAGACCTTCATACTCCTAGGGGTCCTTGAGCGTGGGCCCGGGTGAGCGCGGAGGCCCCCGCTCAAGAACATGCTGCTCGGTGGACGCGCGATCAGAGGGGGGAGGGTACGGCCACATGCCGGAAAACCGACAGGTACCCGGGTACCAGACAGAGAAAAAACCGGGGAAATGAGCGGGGAAAATTCAGGCGCGGAGGCAGGAGCGCTAGTTTTTTCTATGTCTGTGTGTCTCGGTCCCCCCCCACCTGTCCTCGAGGTGATGGGGGACCTCGACACGGAGGACCGCCGCGTCGGTGGACGCGGCAAGACCTTGGGGCAGGGTTTACGGGATGGAGCGGCGGGGTCGACGAGCGACCGCGCGAGGAGGGGTTTTTTGCCAGCCTTTCCCCTCCTACCTTCGGCAAGACCGAAGTCACGCGGGAGCTAGATTAGGCTGGCCCGTCGTCCCTCCCGAACGCCGACCGGCCTAGGCCGGTCGACACCCCAGTTCGGCGGGAGCGGGCCGTGCATCGTGAAGGTCGAGCAGCAGTTTAGTTTTGCATTTCTAGACAAGTGGATTTATTTTAAGATCTGTTTTTCTTGATTACAAAATTATTACGCTGTTACTGCTTAGGTGGGGGGACTGTGGCAATTACTGCGGTTGCTTACAGTTATATAACTCCCGAGGAACGTCGACACACATTGCAAATAGGTGTGTCGATAAGAAATGTACCTGGTCGGAGAGACCCGGGCCCAACTTGCTAATAAGTCTTGTATGGCGAAGTAGAGTGGCCCGTGAGACAACAGCCGGTCCAGTTTGCCGGGACATGTTGTAAACAATTTCAATTTCAATTTTCAATATGGGGACCCGATAGTGCCCCATGCCTCGAGCTAACCTCCCCCCCCCCCCCCCCCGACCTCTCGACAACGCACATATTTGGAAGCTTACATGCTATACCTTCCACCACCTCTCCACCCGCCGGCGCAACGCCAAGCTCGAAGAATGCCGCGCCACGGTATGTCACGCACGCTGCGTACGCCGCATGCGCTAACACGGCGAGCATATGAGACTTGAAAGACATTCAGAATTACCCCAAGGACTCACCGGAATTCCAAGCCGCGGTCATCACACTACATCAAAGCACCCACAACACGACCGAGGAGGCCGCCAGTGTGCGGGTATTTGTTAGCACTAGCATGCCGTTGCCTAGCTAGTGATTATGTACAAGGTAGCTATTTATCATCCTAATACTTAGTGTTATGCTATTAGCGGTACTCTATTCCCTATTAGTGGCGGTCGGCCGGCCCTACCGGTGCCTTCGCCGGCCGCGCCATCTCTCTCCTTCTCACTTCTCTAGTCACCATACCCGGCCCCTTTGTGGGGCCGGCACGACCTACGTGTAACTATCCGTTCCCGCTTCCGACAGTATCCTATCTCTTCTAGTGTTCACACGCGGCGGGGCGCGCGGTGCGCCATCGTGAAAGCCTCTATCCCTCGAGTATCGCTTTACTACTATATCGACGTGGCGGGATGTATTTAAGGAAGACTTGTCGGCACCAACACTCCATCCCCTTAGCAAACAACACGAGCAAGAGCAGCACCCTCTCCGCCTAACATCTCCCTATTACCCACCCATTCATCACACGAGCTACATTGAGCCCCATCAGTCGCAACATATGCAAAGAAACAGTAACCGTAAAGGCATAAACAACTGTCGTGGAGCGGGCTCGGCGACTTGTAAACAACTCCATCGGCCTCGCCAAATACCACGGTTCTTCCACTCTCCTAGACACCAAATGTAGCTCGTCCCGGCGTGAACCCCTTTCACGCTCCGCAAGCTAGCCGCGTCAAGATATACGTTCAAGAAGAGAGCAAGTGAAGAAATCACCCCATACTAATCCATGAGTCGGTTTTGAAGTCATTTTAGTGAACTCTGGGATGTTGGGAGACGGGGAGGATGTTGTCGACCTTAGAGCGTCAAAAGTTTCCTCTAGTCGCTGTGTTGGGAGGCGGGGAGGGCGACGATGTGGCCACGTGTCTCATAACCGTGGGAGCTCGCCATGAGGCCCTTTGTGTCGCCGTTGCTGATGGGAGCCGAGGATACCCCGATGACTTTGGAAAGATTTTCGGTACGCAGGTGGGCCTCCCTGCGGCTGGGGCTCCGTCCGCTAGGTTTGCATATGGGACTTGGTTCGCAAGCGACAAGGTATTCGACCTTGTTCAAGCTGTCCATAGGGCGTCTTTCCAGAGCGACAACAAGATGATAGGCCTTTTGTCCCGAAAGCCGCTCGTTCGCCTTGTATGCGGCAATCAAGTTCAAGCCTTGGATTCGCTCAACTCCTTTTCGCGTGAGGACGTCCTAAAGCAGGCGTCTCGAGATATGAAAAACTCAGCACATGTGTTGTCCCCTGCGAATCAAAGCAATATTGTTCGTTGGGCTCTTGTTGGTCTTCATGTAAATAAACGTCCAACCGCGACCCCAAGTGCATGTGTGTGTGTGTGTGTGTGTGTGTGTGTGTGTGTGTGTGTGTGTGTGTGTGTGTGTGTGTGTGTGTGTGTGTGTGTGTGTGTGTGTGTGTGTGTGTGTGTGTGTGTGTGTGTATGTATGTGTATGTGTGTGTGTGTGTACATATACATATATATATCATGTATACAACTATGTGTTTGTTAGCGTTACCACTTGTGTGCATGTATGCATGGTGATATCATGCAATGGCGGGCAAAAAAGTTTGGCTCTTACATGTATGTGTCCATATGCTCCAAAGTCGCATGCTAAAGGGTGTATGTAATATATTCCAGCCATAAAGAGGGTGAACCGACACATGCGCACCGGGAAGGTGCGTATTCCAAGCTACTCGAAGTATTCGAAGCTATATGACATGGATCAGGTTTCACATAGAGGGCAACTGTGCCCCTACGGTGCGTAAGTCCTTGCGTATTCCACAAGAGGATGGGCGGGGTTGGCAATTTGGCAGTTTGCACGAGTCTCCTCATTCACACGCGGCGACTGAAGTAATCATTTCAAACCTTGCGTATATGTTGAATCTCCCCAAAAAGAAGGATACCATTGTCGGATGTTTGTGGTGTGGAACGCACGGTTGGATATAGCCCAGATTGCGAATATTTCCTTGACCTATTCGATCATGCCGCTGCCTTGCAGACCGAGGCTCGAGCGTTGTTATGTGACGACTTCCAGAAACTTATGAGGACGTTAATCCATGCCGAATCGGGCAAGTGTGTGCCAGGCATAGTGTTGTCCGATGTGCCCGCCGGTTGATGTGTGGGGCCAGTGATCAATGTGTCCATGTCCGGCTGTTGGAAAAATGTCCTTTGTGCCCTTAAATGTCAGGGTCACAACACACTGTGACACGGACCTAGGGGTAGTCGAGCACATGGGCCACCAATTCTCCGAAGCGAACGGGGTGAGACCGGAGGCGGTGAAGGCGGACCGCATCGGGCACATGGAGGATGTCGTTGACATCCATTGGGAGGGGTGGGACTAAGGTGAGGGGTCGTGGCCACTGCATGCGGCATACATTCATAGGTGTAAGTGATCACGGAGTCGATGGGCGTGGATGTACCGAATCCGGGGGTGTCCTCTTGAAAGACAAAATAGAATGGTGTGGTGATGCGGCGTGTGACCGGATGGTAGACACGGTACCATGGAGCGTCAGTTGGATAACCGACCATTACGCCGCGGAATACCTTTTCGCCCAGTTGGCGGCAAGAACAGTGGAGCCGATTACACGGAACTTAGAAGCGTCGGGCGTCACGGACGTGAGGAGGTGAGGGGGACGCCACCGGATGGACAAGCCGCGCGACTGAACGTGCGATTGCGGAGATACACAACAATACTCACCGCGCACGACCACATGGAATCGGGGACAAACATGTTGTGTAGCATGGCCGACGCATTGTCCCGAATTGTGCGCCACGGTTGTTCGGCCTTGCCGAGCATATGGTGGGCATAGGGGGCAGAGACCTACACACCGACACCCAACCGAGAGCACATTTGACGGATGACAGCGGCCTCCAAGACAGAGTCCGAGTCAAATTTAAGTATTGGGGCGAATGCACCGGTGGAGGAGTGGCATCGGGCATGTAGGTGACGGATATCAAGGAGGATAGAGTCAAGTTCCGAGCATGTGTCATCCTTAGATTTCAGAAACCGGAACCAGATGTAATTTTTGTGGTGATCAATCACGAGCATGCAGTAACGTAAGCCGTGTGGGGAGGGAACATTTACCGGATCCCCACATGTCCGAGGACATGTTTGAGAGGGGCGTGTTGGTTTAGAGCAAGCATTGATGTTACGGGGGGGTAGCAATGGCCTTGTGCACAAGGCAAGAATCGCAATAGACACTTTTAACAAAGCCCGGTAACGCCGGGGTGGTCAGAACACCGTTCGCATGCTGTGCTTGAAGGCTTTGCATGTTAAGGTGGCCGAAACGGCGGTGCCACAGTACATGATCGTATTGGGCAGTTACAGTGACGCTAGTGTCTACAAGGCGGGAGCTATCCGCGGCTACAAGGCTGCACGGCTTTTCTTAATGCCGGTGTCTTCAAATACTCATCATGACCGACGGAGCACCCATCTTCCGGGGAAATGCGAATAGCCACCAAAATAGCCAAAGATCAAGAAACTCGAAGACGAGAGGAATCAAACGACCCCCATCCGTTAAGAGCAAAAGGGCGACCCTCGTGAACAAATATGGGAATGCTTTTTACGATTGTTGGGCCCGTTTGCCCTTTCTCACGAGTGTGAGGCGAACCAACACATACATAATAGCGCGCTTCCGCGTCAAGCTGGGCATGTCAGGCGATAAATGCGAGACTGCTACGACACGGAAGGGGAACTAGCACCTACTACCCGTGGGGACACTATGATTCGTGCAGGTGGTAGGTAGTGGTTGCATAATCAATCAAGAGCTGCGTGGATACGAAATATGTATAATACATCGGTATTTCGGCTATTTCCAAAAAAAATTCACATTTTACGGTCCTTCTCACACTTGACGGTGAGTGGGATTTTGGCGGACGTCATTGCACTCCCGACCCTCAGTAGCTAGCTATATCCCCCCTTTTCTTTTTGCTAAATAATTAACTCGAGACCATGGCAAGGTTGTAGCGTAACTTCCTTTACGCTGTAGTGAATGCGTCTTACGTCTTACTGGCGAGCGTCATTCATAATATATAACACTGGCTTATGAGCTCGACGCAAGTCGAATATTATTCTGTATTGTGTTGGAATCAGAATGAGACTGTTAGATAATGCAAGAGTAAAAAATAGCACAAGGATGTAAAAACAATGGACAAGAGTCATTTACTATTGCACTTCATTATCCGGTCCTTCAATATACGTCATTTACAAGGACGTGCACACGTCGGTCATTTTTTGACGTTCAATCATGCAGATGATAATGAAATTCTTACAAGTTTGCTGAAAGTTTTAGTGGTTTGAGGTTGCGGATGAATGCCTCGAACTTTAAATGCAATCCATTGATCCGTTGTGAATCGTTATTTCTACGGGTTATTCTGGGGTGTCCGATGACCGGTGAGAGACACCTCCGAGGAGCCGCTTGGCTGTCACTCACCCCTTCGGTCCTTCGTTCCAGACAACATTCATTTTGAAATACTTACATGCGCAACATTCCGCGGTCGTGGGACAAAATGATCCCGTTTCTGTCGACAGCTTCGTCGGTGCTGTGTTGTCTTATAGCCAAGAAAATTTTACCAGGGACACACGGGTACATCATTTGAAAGTACCTTTACCACGAACGTTACCTGCATATTTGCGCAGATAAGCGTTTTCGTCATTTTTAAAGCACCATATCATGACGAGCACTCGAGGTTTTGATCAAGGATGAACATCCATATACAAAAGATGCTCGAGTTGGACTGGATCAGACTATGGGTGAGCTGGGCGACACGCCTTCATGGTACTATCCTTGTACTCACCCGCTAGTTCCCTCTCATTGCAGACCCACACGAGCCACACTGTACAAGCATTCACCCAAACTCTCTTTCTCTCTCTCACACACACACACACGAACGCACTCGCTCTCTCCCCTCTCACACACACGATGATGTAGCTGCGATTACGAAAAGGCGTACACGTACGCACACACACACACACACACACGTACACGCAGTCTTGCCCACACACCCAAACACCCAAACACACACACACACACACACACACACACACACACACACACACACACACACACACACACACACACACACACACGCAGTCCTTGCCCACACACCCAAACACACACACACACACACACACACGCAGTCTTTCCCACAAACTCAAACACACGCACGCACACACACGCACGCACACACACACACACTCTCTCTCTCTCTCTCTCTCTCTCTCTCTCTCTCTGTCTCCCTCACACACACACACACACACACACACACACACACACACACACACACACACACACACACACAAGCAGTCTTGCCCACACACCCAAACATACGCACGCACACACACGCACGCACGCTCACACACACACACACGCACCCAAACACACGCACGCACACACACATACACACACGCTGTCTTGCCCACACACTCAAACACACGCACGCACACACATGCTCGCGCGCGAACACACATGCGCATGAATGGACACATAAACACACACGCGAAGACACCATAGCACAATTGATAGGGCGGACACCACATGCGATATCATTGGCGCTCCGAGGGAGCAGCTTCAGACTACATTCGTACATCACTACGACAGTCTTTAAATTATGTGCCTGAGCGGCGGACGGCATGATACGATGTCAAACGCTGAGGCTCCAAACGTGAAAGGCAGCGAAGCCAATGCACTCAACGGAGATACACACACCAGTGCGAAACGTCACCAAAACAAATTATAGCGAGCAATACATCATATCGTGCATCAATCGACTGCGGTGGAGCGCTTGGCATTAGTGCGCCGTCCGTAACTTCAGTGGACCCAGCGACGACGGAGTTCGCCACGAAGACGGGTGCTCAATGCGCTGCGAGGACTGCGTGTCCAATCATTACAAACATTTTCGATGGAAAGGTTATATCGTTCGTTCTTTATATCTGCACCTCGGTGTTGACTCGCGCGAGAATCCGCCCGCGCGTCTATTTTGATTTTTAGTAAGCAAGCACAGGCAGCGGCCTCTCGTGCAGCGCCTCTCTGTCCGTCTCCTCTCGACTATTCATCAGCTTGAACAGCCCGGTCCCCGTCGGCATGGGGATCCCCATGATGATTGACTCGCTCACCCCAACGATGTCGTCCACGGAGCCCCTGCGGAACCACGGCGCTCAGCCACCGACGCCGCCGACCCGTCAGCCGCAACTTCACCTAGAATTCCCGGTTTTATACCCAAGGGTTTTTATTTAGGGTGTATAACGATGAGCAAAATAATATAGCGCGCATAAGACAGGCAGCGGCGCGCCTGATTGCTGCCTCGAAAAGGTGGTCGGTGGTCTTCTCAAAGGACGCCAACATGAGCACACTGTCTTTCATCTTGGCGATTCCAAACCGAGTGATGCCCAACACCTCTCCCTTCACGACAGCGCACAGCATTCCCATAAGGACAACCATCAAAGTAAGAAGTTATGATGAAATCAACGGTGGCGTCAGTGCATTGAGGTGCGTATGTGTGTGTGTGTGTGTGTGCCCACCTTGTAGGTCATGCAGTCCGCGAGGAGCATGATGTGGCGCTCGTCGATTGTCATGCCGTGACTGCCCATCGTGTATTTGATCTCCGCCATGATGGAGAAGCGCGCGGCCTCGATGCCCAGCGTCTTCTCCGTCTCCATCACGTGGTTGGTGGTGGTCTGGGTGCCCAGTACGCCGGCGGTGGCCATCACGCGCTGCAGGTTGGTCCCCTCCACCAGCAGGTTGTACTCCCCATTGCCGCAGTCGTTGATCACGGCGCGGTCCACGGTGGGGATGCCCTGCACAATGACCTTCGGGATAACCTGTGTGCCCAGTGGGACATTAATCGGGCTCAGCCTCAGCATGGCAGTTTCTTTGCATATTCCAGTGCTTTCAAACTTTGCCATGCCTGCGTTGACAATCTTCACAAGCTATCCGTGCGGTAATAGAGATGGAGTGGGAATGGACAAAATATTATTGAGCACAGAATGACTCACAAATGTTCCCCAACCCTGCTATATTTATTTTCTGAAACCCATTCCTGCGTGTGTGCATCAACGTGCGTGCATGCGCGCGTGTGTGTGTGTGTGTGAACGAGTGTGTGTTTGTGTGCGAGAGAGAGAATATGTGTCCGTGTGTGTATATGTGTGTAATGGAATGTGTCTCTGTCTGTGTGCTTGAGATAATGTGTCCGCGCGCGCGTGCCTGCGTGTGTGTGCGCGCGCGCCCGTGTGTGTGTGGGGGGGAAGGGGGGGGGTACCGCATAATGAGTTCGATGAACTAATATTCATATTGTGGAGTCGATCTCGTGGCTCGAAAAATTCAGTAGTAAGCCCTCTTCAAGGTCAAGCAATATGTCGCAAACATATGATAAGAGTGATCAGGATACGAGCATGATGGCGATGAGCTTCTCAACAACAATTTTGAATTCCTTTTCAATAGTAATGGTAAGCGATATGATGTCATGGCTGATGTCATAAATAGGTAATGCGGGCGAAAGGGCAGCTCCCCACCTGCCGAAGCTGCATGATGCAGAAGAACAGCTGCTCGCGTTTGGGCTCATGCGGCATGATGGCCAGCGTGTAGGGCCCAATCGTGCGCACATGTTCCGGCTTCAGCTTGATCTTGGGGTGAGCCAGCACTGAGTGCGCCACGCTGACCGCGTCGATGTCCAGCTGCAGAGAGTCAATCACCTGCAGGAACCCCAAGGAACCCACAGCATCCGCGCTTACAGGCTCCTCTACTGATGCCATCATGCAAAACCAGATGATCCACGCCACAACCCCCCCCCCCCCCCCCCCCCCCCAAACACACACAATCCGGGAGTACCCTCAATGACAACGTATGAATGCTACAAACCCTCCCTCTTCTCGTGGAGCCCCACCTTGACGTCGAGCGCCACCTCGATGAACGCCATCGCCGGGCGGAAGATGACTTTGATGGACTCCGCCACCTGCCCCAGCGTCGTCTTCTCCAGCCGCCCCTTCACAATGCGCGCCACCTTTGGATCCTTGTTCAGCGCCAGAGCCACCTGCGCGGAGTTGTGTCAATGAGACAGAAGGCGGGGACGTGTTAATGAGCATACCACACAGGACATATCCTGTCTATGGTGCACTAGGTGTTGAAGGTTGCCATGCAGCAACGTAGGCTGCCATGGAGGGTGGGTGGACAGGGGAGTTGGCACCTTCATGATAGGCGTGCTGATGTTTTTGGCGCCGTTGATGATCTCCTTGATGCGCGGGACACCAAGCGTGACGTTCATGCTGGCCACGCCAGCAAAATGGAACGTCTTCAGCGTCATCTGCGTCCCTGGCTCGCCGATGGACTGGGCGCCAAAGGCACCGACCTGACGGACAGAAGCAGCAACGTCAGTCCAGCCCCCCTTCTTGGGCCTCATCTAAACTATTAGACAGCTGAAAGCACAATCTTAGCCACCCAAGAGCTCCTCTTTGTATGGGACAATGACGTTGAGCAGCATCGTTACTTGCCGGCACAACAACAAACTATGTGGATGGGACAAGACAAAGGAAATGGGGAGTGAGTGGAGTGTGGAGTAAGTGTGTGACACTAAGCGAGCGAGAGAGAGAGTGTGTGTGTGTGTGTGTAAGCGAGTGTATATGCAAGTGGTTGTCTGTGCGTATGTGTGTGTGTGTGTGTGTTTGTGTGAGAGAGAGAGTCTGTGTGTGCAAGCGCGCGGGCGCGCGCGCGCGTGTGTGTATGTGCGTGTGCGTGCGCGTTACTGTATGCTTGTGTGTGTGGAGAGTTGACACGATATGAGCGCCAAACTATGCTTATGTAGCAAGTTTTTTATTTGGCATTTTGCGTCACTGTTAGAAAATCGAATTCCACAAACATTCGCGCAACTGCATCCAACCATATGCACTTTGTGGACATGTGGGTGACAGAAAAGGGGGGGGGAGGAGGGGAGGGGAGGGGGGCGTAGTTCACCGTCGATCCGGGGTCCACCCGCTTGGCCTGGTAGCGTGACACACAGGAGCGCAGGAACACCTCCACCTGCGCCTCCGTCATGCTCGCCTGCCCCGCCAGCTCCTCCTCCACCAGCCCGCCCACCTCGCCCTCCGCCAGCCCACACCGCCCCCGCGCCTCCTTGTACGCGCCCACCATCTTCATCAGGTACGCCTCCACCGTCTCGAACATCGCACGGCTGCAAAACTGGGGGTCCGCCAGGCTGCAGGCGCGCAGTTTGGTGGCCACGATGTCGGTGAGCGCGGAGGGCAGCGGCACGGAGGGAGTGCTGCCGTCGCGGGGCCACTCCCGACGCAGCATCGCCCGCACTCTGCCGCGAGCAGCCACCAACCGTCAACGGCGCAGAGGACGGCGGTCAGGGAGTTGTAATTTCATTACATCTGTCAAGTTTTCTGTGCCCGTTTCTATTTCAGCAATGCTGCATGGAGTGTAATAACACGCTTTAGAATTTAGAGACTTGCGGTTGAAAGAACATCCTCAATTAAGATCACAGTATTCAGGGGCTTTAGGGTGGAACATTATGGTGGATATCGGATTACATATATTAGCTCTGTAATATAGATTGTATATAGGCAAGCTTCAAACGCACATATTAGCATCCTTTGCACAATCGCAGCCTGTAGTGGCAATTGATCTACTCCCCATTGATGCGTATCCATCGATAAAAGATCGACACATCCTCAAATCAAATGCACTATTACGTATTGTTTAGCTACTCCACGCGCTGGCCTACAAACTCACGGGGGAAAGACAAGCACGACATAAACCGAGAGAGGCCAGTAACGGCTGGCGCACCGATACTCGAGGCGGCCAAGGTCGAGCGCGGCGCTGTTTTTGCCCTCCATCGCGACGGGGTCCATGCCGTCGTCGCCGTAGTTGAACTGAACGATGCCGCTGCTGCTGTTGCGCACGGTGGTGTCGTAGTGCACATACAGGTCCTCCAGTGCCTGCCACACGGGCAACACGCCCGTTAATCACAACAATTAAATCAATGCATGAACTGCGCAAACCATTAAATCAAGAGCAAGGACCAGCCCTCCTCTCCACTCGGCGCACCTTCATCAGACGGCGCGACATGTATCCAGTTTCGGCGGTTTTGACGGCCGTGTCCACCAGACCCTCGCGACCGCCCATGGTATGGAAGAAAAACTCGGTGGCCGACAGGCCGCTGTAGAAGGAGTTGGCGACGAAGCCCTTCCCCTGCGGCGTGCGGTCGTAGCGTGGAAAGTGCGGGAGGGTGCGGTCGCGGAAGCCGTTGGGCGCGCGCTTTCCGCCCACACTCTGCTGCCCCACGCACGCCACCATCTGCGCGATATTGATGGGCGACCCCTTGGAGCCGCACTGACTCATGATCAGCGGCGAGTTGTGCCGGTCTAAAGTGTTCATGCACACCTGCCCACGAATCGCGCCGAAGCAGGTCAGGTCACGGCATTCCAATATCGGCATTCCAATTAGTGCAGCACCACCCAGACGCAGAGTAGCGACTGCTCATTTTGTCGAAACAAACGTCACAATTAAATTTCGTTGCGTGAAACGTATCCGTCCCATTGACTGTGCCGTCGCGCAGAATACATATTTGCTCAACATACACCATCGTCAATCAAAACGGCCGATGAGGACTAACGTCACTGAGTTTGACGTTTGCTTGCAGGATAAGCCACCATCATTGATCGACATGGTGAAGTGACGGTTCGTATTCGCCACAAAGGACTTGTGGTTCACAGTATATAGCTTGCAAATATTGCTTGGCGACAATAGAGGCGTTCGAAACAGCACTTGGTTGCACACGTAGCGTTTTGATTTGGAGGGAGGACGGGACGAGGTGCACACCTTCCCCGCCTGCTCGCGGATGTTGTTCAGGACGCCCGTCACCTGCGTCTCCAGCGTCTGCTCCATGTCGCACCCGGGCTGCAGCTGCAGCACGCCTTCCTTGTACTGCTTAATGAACACGTGCGCATCGCCGTAGCCTTTCTCCACTGTCTGCTTACACAACCAAAAAGCTCAGGCCACGCGACACACAAGCAAAAACGAACACATTCACACACATGTACACACACACACACACACACACACACACACACACACACACACACACACACACACACACACACACACACGCGCGCGCGCGCGCGCACACACATCAGCACATCACTCGCACTCACAGTCATTAAGTCACACATACACACACACGTGCGCGCGCACACACACACATATTCAAACACGTCCTAATCCCCCCCCCCCCCCCCCCCCCCCCACACACACACACACACACACGCGCGCTCATATACTCGCACATTACTCGCACTTACACATGTTAACTCGCGCGCACACACATACATTCAAACACTTCCTAATCCCCAACCCCCACATACACACACAGTGCCGCGAATGTTCTCCGACAACGGGAGTGGCAGCAGGGACAACTACCTTCTCTTTCGCCTGTCGCAGCAGCGGCGCGGGAGTGACGTCGTCTATACCAATGGAAAATCCCTGATTGCCAATGAAGCGCGCGCTGAGTTTGGCCAGGCGATTCATGCACGCCCCGGAAGCCTGCGAGAGTCAGGCGCCAGGGACGGCGGGCACGCAACACGCACGTCAGTGCACTGCATACCCGTCATTCGAACACCAGACGGCGATTTCTGCAAGGGGTTCACGTGAAGCGGAGAGAGTGGTCACCTGCGGGCTGAAATCTGCAGCGAGTGTGGAATAGAGACCCGCCTTGTTGCCGTTGCCCAGAGTGGCTTTGCCAAGCCGTCCACAAATGAGCTCGCTGCATTCCAAATAACATAACGCCAAATACGTACACACCACAATCAAACATCAGGAACTGGCTTCTTTGGGCTGTGACTGAGCAGGGTGTCGCCGAGACGGTGAGAAGCAGGCGAAGCAGCGTCGCACCTGTTTCGAAAGCACACAAAGCCATCGGCAGGGCACATTTCCTGGCCGTCCTTGGTGTAAAACTTCTCCGTCGTCTCAAGGTTCACAAACAGCCGCGTTTGCGCGTTGGGACGGATCTGCAAGCACCGCATTCCAAAGGTTACAAATGCTTACAAAGAATGACAAAAGCGGCAGTTAAGGCAGCAACGGTGGCGGGCATTAATCTAAACAAACATACGAGGGGGTGGAATTTGAGGGCTGCAGGAGCGAGGCGGAGGCGGAGGTGAGGGTGGTGGGTGGAGGGGCGGTGAGGGTGGAGGGGGGCTGACCAGCATCCCAAACAGCTGCTTCCCCGTCCACAGCTCCACCGGCTTCACGATCGCAGGCGGGGGCATGTCTATCCGGTCCACCGCGTCGCCGATGCCCGCAACCAACAGCGCAAACTCCGAACGGTTTAAAAACTGCCGAGCAAGGAAAAGGTCAGCCGCGCGTCTGAAGGGCGGGTCACAACCAGCAGCAGTATAGGGAAGGAGGGGCGCACTTTGTCCTTGCTGGTGATTAGGAAGGCAGAGGTGAGGAAGTCCTGCGTAGCTGCCACCAGGATCTCGCCGTTCTTGGGGGTGGTCAAGTTGTTGACGACTCCCATCAGGGACAGCGCCTCCGCGCGCGCCTCCTCCGTCTGCCGGCATAACACGAGCGTCGAGCTAAATGAGGCAGCAGGGGCAGTGGCAGGCAGGTACATGCGTGCTGACATAGTCATAAAACTACATAGTTTGGGGCTGTCGCGCTAGAGTCACCTGCGGGACGTGCAGGTTCATCTCGTCGCCGTCAAAGTCAGCGTTGTAAGGGTTGCAGACGCACTCGTTGAAACGGAAGGTGCGCCAGGGCATGATCCGTGCGCGGTGGGCCATGATTGACATCCGGTGAAGGCTGGGCTGCCGGTTGAACAGTACCACATCGCCGTTGGTGAGGTGCCGCTCTACGACGTCGCCAACCTGCGCAAAGGGGAGGGGGGTAATTAGGGGAGGGAAAGTCCCAGCAAATGACATAACATTTCGTTTCAACCACTGAAATGAAAAAAAAATCTTGAAATGCTAGGTTTACATGCCGCCTAACACGAATGACATATCGGATTTATACATGTTTCATTAGCGGGAGTAGAAGACGCCCTTGGAATAGCTCGACCTTAAAGACCCCACCAATAAACAGAATTGAAATACGGCTTAGTGAGACCACATGTCGAGGTCAAGCCGCACCTTCAGCTCCGCCGCGATGCGCTTTCGGTCTCCGTACTTCAGAAACCACTTACCACCATTGGGGAAGAGCACAAACCAGGCGCCCGGGTGGGTGGAAATGCCGTTCACAACGCACTGCGAGAGGTAGCTTCACACGTCAAAAGGGGTAGCGGTAGTGGGGGTGGTTGTATGAGAGGTGTCACATTAAATACCAATGAGCAGGGGGTTGGTAGATTAGTGAGGATGCGTGGACGGGACGGACAGACGGACCTTGCGCAGGCGCTCGATGCTATGTGGCGTGACGCGCTCCGGGTAGGTGAGGGTGGTGGCGACGTGGATGGGGACACAAACCTGGGAGCCGAGGTTGCAACAGCGGAGGGTCAGCAAACCCACGACACAGTTTAAGGTACCGCGATGCCAGCGGGATTTCCCGACTTAAGTAGGGAAATCGTTTGTCGAGGGCACTAAATAGCATATCGAATCACGTCGCATCATGAGCGCTGTGGTGTGTGTGATGGTGTGTATGTGTGTGTGTGCATGCGTACGGGGTAGTGTGTGTCTGTGTGGTGTGCATGTGCGTGTGTGCGCGCGCGCGCGGGAGCGGGCGCGGGCGTGTGTGTGTGTGTGTGCGCGGGGGTGTGTATATGTGCGTGTATGTGTGTGTGTGTGTGTGTGTGTGCGCGCGCATGTGTGTGATGTGTGTGATGTGTGTGTGGGTGTGTGCGCGCGCGCGGGCGTGCGTGTGTTTGCTGTGTGTGTGTGTGTGTGTGTGTGTGTGTGTGCCTGAGTTTGTGCGAGTGTGTGTGTGTGTGTGTGGGGGGGGGGGGGGGGGGGGGTCGTATGTGTGTGTGTGGTGTGAACGAGTGCATGTGAGTGTTTGGGTGGGTACCCGCGCGCGGGGAAGGGGGGGGGGGGGGGGGGGGGGCTTGCCTCGTCGATTCGAACGTTTGGGTCGGGCGAGATGACAGTTCGTCCGCTGAAATCGACTCGCTTTCCGCTCAGGTTGCCACGGAAGCGGCCCTGCTTTCCCTTGAGCCTCTGAACGAAGCCTCTGTACATCCATGGCCCGCAGGAAGGAGCTCATACCGGGTTATGCGAAGAAAGAGACAGGGAGAGTTCATCCAGTGTAATTTACTTTGAAGAAGTTAATCAAAACACGAATAATAAACCATTAACTGTCACCTCCTTGGACCACATCAGACGGTTAGAGTTTCACGTTTTAGAAGCCTAAATATGAAACACAAACTTCAACCGCACATGGGCCGTATGAGCACACTACGATCAGATGGACTTGGTTTTTTAAATTGGGGTGGTGCAAGAAGCCCCCCAACAGCTATAAATGAGTTAAGGAGGTTCATGAGAGCAACCATGGTAGACGATAATGCATGGAAGAGTAGACAGGGCATCGCGAAGAGAAAAAACCCTCACCGCAAAGGCTTGCCAGTCGTTTGGTATATCGGCGGCAGTCCTGGCAGATCGCTGTTGATGTACATTGCACATTGCACCTGCGACAAGGGACGAAAGAAGGGGTGGCAGCTCAATCACCACTTCGTCAACAAAGTGTGTCCCGCAGTGACAAACGCAAGCAGCAGCAGCGAAGAGTGATGAAAGGGTGCGAAGGGCGGTGGCGAGGGGCGACAATGGGGTAGAGAGGTGGGAAAGGACGAGGATGCATCCTGACCTGCAGGAAGTCCCAGTTCTCCATCAGGTTGACGATTGGCAGGCCCTTCTCAATCCCCTGCCTCAGGATGTTGTTCACCTCGATGATCTGCATCAGCTTCATGCTGATGTCGTCCTCATTACTGCCCGCGCCTGCACACACACACGTACCATCGCATCACAACCATAAACTTGGCAACTCACCCACCCAAACCCTCCCACGTATAACCACACCCACATGACCCCCCCGACGACATTTAACCTCATCGAAGTGACGCAGGGTTGGGCAGACAATGGAGAAGAGTAAAGGGCATAAGGCAACCTACCGCCGTCCATCTCTACGCTGGGACGTATGCAGACCGGTGGCACCGCCATATGCGTCATGATGAGTGTCTCCGGACGGCAGCTGATGCTCAGCACCTCCTGATCCTCCGCGCTGATCTTCTCAAAAAGGGTCATCACCCTGCAGGCCGCTGACCTCAGTGATATGCGGCGCAAACATGTAGAGGATAGGCGTGTGATTGTGAATCTCAAGTACATATAAATGCTCATGTGCGACGACGCAGGAGAGGGACGGAGACCTGATTGGGTTGAGGTCGTCCGTTACTTTCTTCTCCGACAAGTGCGGTGCAATCTGATCGTTATAGCGCAGCGCGTCCTCAAACTCCTCCTGCGCAACGCACGGCGTGTCACTGGATCAATTACCCGCCTCCTACCACCATGTATGTGCATATATGCGACCCAACTAAGCCTATGTGCCTAGCGAGGCATTACCGCCAATACCCATTGCCCCCCCTCCCTGCACTCCCTCTCTCCACCAAGACCCAATGTATTCAGTGTCAGCAAAATGAGTTAAATCTCATGAAAGGGAGAGAGAGCGTGTGTGTGTGCGATTTAACGAAAGAAAGGGACAGAGAGACTAGGTGTGTTTGTATATGTGCGTGTTTCTATAATTATGAGAGAGAAAGTGTGGTCTGTGTGTGTCTGTGTGTAAGTTAATGCGAGAGAGCGAGTGAGAGAGACTTAGAGACTACGTCCGTGTGTGTGTGTGTGTGTGTGTGTGTGTGTGTGTGAGCGGGAGTGTGGCTGTGGAAGTGAGGATGGGCTGGCTGGATGTGGATAAGTGTGTACGAAATCAAAGGAGGGAAGGAGGAGAAGGCGGGGAAGGCGGGCGGGACCTGGTATGATGTCCACAGCGCATTGTTTTTGGAGTACTTGTCATGCACAATCTTCAAACTGCCCGTCGCCTTTTTCACTACGCCATTGTAAGCGCCGCACGCGGGGCAGATCTGACCATCCACAACCCACCCAACATCAGCGCCCACCCCCGCCATCCCCGCATACCCATATGCAATGCCAACGCAGGTTGGCAGCACATAGCGCGCGCCTTTTGTCTCTTGCACCGATCTGACAACTTTTTTGCGATGGCCTGTCGTTGCAGGCGCTCCAACTTTGGATTGCGCAGCTTTCGTAGGTATTGCCTCTTCTCCTCCTGCACAGCAACCGGCACAGCAGATATCTTGGTCCTCCTGCTGCAGCTGATGGTTACGAGCTCATAGAACGCCCCACTTTCTCCCCAAGCAGCCCCTCCCGCTCACCTCTGGTAACATCACCGACGCGCAAGTTTTGCAAATGCACTGTAGCAGCGTGATTGTGTGCTTGAAGTAGCCGATGTGGAAGACAGGCAGCTGCAGCTGGATGTAGCCTGTCGTAGCAGATACGCAAGAACACTCATTACTCGCAGAAGATGGGAAGGCGGATGCGGCGGCGAGGGAACTGGCAGTGCAAATCCAAATATGGGCGTCGCACCGAAGTGACCAGCGCAGTCGGCCAGTTTGTTGGAGCAGGTGCTGCACACCAGCTGCCTGCTGGACACTCCCAGCCGGGTGTCTAGAATGCCGTTGGGCAGGGGCTTGCGCTCCGGCATTTTGTATAAGCCTGTGCGAAAAGGAAGCAGCAGAAGTGGATGCTGGGCACTATGAGTGTCATCGCTGCTTTGATAAGACAACAATACTCGTCGAAAGGGGGGCTGCAGAACAAGGGGTACAGGCGCAGAGAGATTAGGGTGCTTGGGTTTGAGTAGGGAGATGTGGGGGTCATTCAGGGATGGCCATGCCCAGGGTGTGACGGCCACATAATCGTCATCACAAGCACGCGAGCGACGCACCTCGTTCGTAAATATGAAACTCGCCGCACTGAACGATGTCCGACTGCGACTGTAGCCCGAACTGCACCTGCTTGCTGCACTCGACAACAGCGCGCGCAGATATTCCGCTCAAACGCTAAACTCAGATAGGGCAGGAAAAACACAGGAGTCTGCAGCGGAGTTTAGGGGTCGGCGAGGTGGGGTCGGTCGAGTTGGTCGGGGGGCGCACATCTTTCTCGGCTTATCCGGTTCTCGGAACGGCTCCAGCGTCGACACCAGTCGCACGGCCTCTTCATCACCCGTGGGCGCCGCCCGATGGGGCGTCGTCATGGCGGCGTCCAGTCGCTGCGCCGGTCCCTAGTTATTGAAAGGGCGAGCACTGAGCGCCAATGAGGGTCGCGCTCGGGCGGCTGTGCCACTGCCGTTTGCCAGTGTCGGCGCCGCGGTGCGTCGATTAGCGCAGCTGCCACTGACATGGTATATTGTGATATGGGTGATTAATAATTAAAATGCTACTGCTTTTAGTCTTTGTAATAAATTACGATTATTAGTATTAAGGAACTGACAATTAAATCACCCGCGCCGCCGACACTCACGCGACGGCCGCGCATTTTCGAATCACACGATACCCGTACCGGTTCAGCGGCGATAATATACATTTATTTATATTGGTTACACGAAGATCAAGATGAGCACTGACAGGGAAAGTGGGATGGGAAACAAAAGGGCAAGAGTGACAAGAGGGTCACGGAATCCAAAGCACGGCAAAAGGAAAGCACTACATTGTGCACAAACCTAGCAGATTAAACTAATGAAACTACAAGGCCACGCCGAGAATGCAACACGGGGAAGCGACAAGCGGCGCCTCATGCACCGCTCGAGGAAGCACGGGGACGCTTGCGGCCCATGGCGAATAATATACATTTATTCGACGATATGGTGTCGAAAAACGACACTCCGAAAGGATTACTCTTATTAACGGAGGTGCCCGTGAGTCAACACGTGTGTTGACATGTGCGTGCGTCGAGGCGCCGCGTGATAATTACAGGAGAACTAGCGAGCAGCAAGAGACACAGTTGCTTGGATGTAGTTCATCTATACTAGGTCAACACTACGTATTCATTGATAACGTTCACAACCGTGTACGTACATATATCAACAACGATGTATTGTAATAGCCCCTCTAGGAGATCATTGGAAGTAATGAAAGTAAACTAATCTTCAATCGGCGCCGCTCCCATGCAACTCTTGAAGGTCGTCGTGTGCTTTTCCTCCAGTATCGCCTTCGTCAGACCATCTACCACCAACATGTTCGCTATGCCCACAGACACAACCCCGCCTATCGTCGCATCCACCACGTCGCCAATATAGAGTAGTGCTTTATGCCGATGCGATCTGCCACGTATGAAGCCATGTGGTTGTTGGCAAGCTTGATTGCTCCCTCGTTGTCTTCATAAACTGTTGTGGCACCGTGTTGGCGTTGGTTGACATCTTGCATTAATTGCCGAAAGTCTATTGCACTCCGTCTTGCGCGACTGGCCGCAACATATTCTGCCTCTTTGGTGGACAAGGCCACTACCTATTGTTGCTTGGAGGTCCCGCTAGCCGCTCCACCGTTAAGCATAATATTTGTCCCGCCTGCGACCGTCTCGTGGTCATGTTCACTGCCCAGTTCGAGTCTCAGAGCACGTTTATGTCGTCTGCATTGCCATGGGACGGTTTGCCGCAGGTGGCCCCCATGGATTTTGTCCCATTGAGGCAGCGTAGTAGGCGCTTGAGTTGTTTCATGTATAGCTCCGTGGGAGCACCATGTCGCCAGCTGATGACGTTGATCGAAAATGTGGAAGGTGGGGGTTCATCTTGGGTCGTCACACGCTAAAATATCAACATAGGACTCGCCGGGTTTAGAACTCGCGACCTTTCGCGTTTTAGGCGTGCGCTTTACCGGCGCACGGGAAAAGCAGAATTGATGTCGCTGCTAAGTGGCCATCATGTCATTAAGTTATTGTTCACGAAATTACCACGCTCCCCCCCGAACTCTCATCGGACCCCAGCCTGGCTCCGAAACCAATATGGAAGGTGGGGGCTCATTTTGGGTGGTCACACGCTTAAATGTCAAGATAGGACTCGCCGGGTTTAGAACCCGCGACCTTTCGCGTATTAAGCGTGCGCTTTACCGTCGCACCGGAAACGAATGTATGTGACAGTCTCTTGGTGGCTTCTCACCACTAAGTTCTAATTGCGACATTACCACGCCCCCATGGACTCTCCCCGAACCGTAGCCCGGCTCCGTAACCAATGTGGAAGGTGGGGACTCATCTTGGGCCGTCATACGCTTAAATCTCATGCCCCTTAGCGACATCCGTTCTTTTCCGGTGCACCGGTAAAGCGCACGCCTAAAACGCGAAAGGTCGCGAGTTCGAAACCCGGTGAGTCCGATCTTGGTATAATTAAGCGTGTGACGGCCCAAGATGAGCCCCCGGCATCCATCATGCCACTAAGTTCTTGTCCACGACACAAATGCAATATATCAGGTATGCTACACATGCACAAGTAGTTTACAAACCCGAGGATGGCACGGAAGGTATCGTGTTATGGCGGCGTCAACAAAGCCACCTTGTCATGTTCGGATGCAACTTCTCCGTCTCGATAGTGCGTAGGTGCCATGGCTGCCTTCGATGGTGTGCTGGTCAACATGCCGTTCTTCTCCACGATCTCCTTGGTGTATTGTTCTTGGGATAGGCTGATGGTCCTTGCTTCTCTATTTCTGATGATGTCCATCACGAGGATGGATTTGGCCTCACAAAAGTCCGTCGCGCGGAGTTAATCCTCAAGGTCTCGCTTTGCCGACTCAATCCACTGGAGAGAGTCCGAAACAATGAGAATGTCGTCTACATATACCACAAAAATGGACATGCCATGCCCTTGATGGTTCATGGTCTAGAGACTGGTGCCAAATCTTTCTCGCTTGGGTCCAAGGGAGGAGAGAGTGTGATGGAACAAATTGTGCCCTTCACGTGAGGCTTATTTCAGCCAATAGATGCGCTTGAGCATGCGCATTACCCAAGGTGTTCCATCCTCTACCCCTCTGAATGGGCGCATGTAGATCTCCTCTTGGAGGTATGCATTGAGAAACGTTGCTTCGATATATGACGAGTGCATGTGCATGTTCCACTTGGCAGCGATGGCTAGAACTATGCACATGGTGTTGAGCTTGACGAATGTCTCCGAGAAGTCGACTCTTGCTCGCTAATTGAGTCCCCAAGCAACCACCCGTGCCTTGAAACGGTCGATTGAGCCATCCGGTTTGACCTTTACCTTGACGACCCACTTGCTTCCAACGGCGTTGCGTCCTTGTGGTAGATTATCCATGCGGAACGTGCGCTTATTGTGGAGTGACGCAAGCTCGAAGCAAATTGTATTTCGCAGTGCTACATCATACTTGCCACTTAAGGTATGCTTGGTGTCGATCGGCATGGGCATGCCCGCCGAAGGTGGGTACGTCTCGAGTTCCTAGGCAAAGGCAGATTGCTCATCGGACACTTTGGGTTGTAACTTCGTGAGAGCTTGCCGAAGAGGTTTATTCTGCGAAAATACTCCGGCAGTTATAGTGGTCTGTTGGACATTGGCATTGGCCGCGAAGCATGAAAAAGGCTCACGGTATTTATGGTCAATCTCCGTAGTGGGGTTGGCGTCCTGTGGGACATCATCCATGATCGTGAAAGGGTTTCTAGTCGGGACTTTAAACTGCGTGGAGTATGCGCATGAGAGATTGGCACATGTGCCCCCCCCCCCCAAGCTCGAGGCTATTTGTTGGAGAGGTTCGAGAAGTGCAAGAAACGACGGTTGGGGTGGTCGGTGCATGCGCGGATTGGGATTGAACGTTTGCGGCATAGATGGTGCAAATGAGTTTGCCGGTCTATTATTATGGGCCATCATCGCAGTACCCAATGAACATACAACGAAGCGCTCTAGGAGATAGTTTGTCCTAGTAGCGGTCCTCCAAGCGGAGGTAGGCCGTGCACCCAAAGACCTTGACGTAAGCGAGGTCGATGGGGGCGCCATGGGGCATAATGTAAGGTACACCGCAAGAACCGCGGATACGGCAGGCGTGGGGAGGCGGTTCCGGAGGTATACAGCCGTACTCATGGCGAGGCACTAGTACTTGGTGGGACAGTTGGCATGCTGAAGCATTGCCGTGGCAAAGCCCGCGAGGGTGGCCCACTGTCACTCCATCTTGGCGAGTTGCTTGTGTGTGTACGGGCCGTAAAATAAGCGGTGTAGCCCAAAGAAGAGACCAGTGTGCGGCAAGCCCCATCGAGGTAGTTCGGATCATAATCGAACTTGAGGGTGGGCCTAAAGTCACGATCATGGTTCACGCGAGAGTGCAAGCTCATGATGTCGATGAGAACGTAAGAATCAGTGGGAGCAACTGCTTATTTTGTTGGTATTGCAAGGAGCTAAATGTAATAAGCAGATATTAAGCATATATTTGGCTCCCCCTGCCTTGTCTCATTGAGTGGGCCGAAGATGTGAGAGCTGAATGCCTACAAGCAAGCTGTCGCCTTAGTGCCAAGCTGAGTGATGACAGCGGCATGGTGCAATTTGGCTAGAGTACAAGCTTCACCAAACAAACGGGGCACGTGACCGTCATACTTCGCTCCAGTAATGTCCGCGCTCCGGAGAGCGAGAGTCTTGGTGTCCTTGCCAAAGCTACCAAGTCGTTGGTGCCATAGAGATGCGTCGGTAGACGTGGGGCCAGCACCTTAACAAGCAAGGACGGAAGTGAACTCATTGGGAAAGGTGTGTAGATGAGGAAACTTGTTGTGCATGACGAATATGAAGCTTCCACGTGGGTTACTAGCGGCAATTTGCATGATAGCATGGTAGATGAAGCTCATGTTATGCCGTTTCCCGTGATGCTCATGAGAGATAATGCTTGGGGCTCCGCGCTTGGACATGTCGGGCGCATGCGCGGTCCGAACGTGGAGCTGTCGAGTGTGGCCATCTTGATAGGCAAGGTGGAGCTAAACGAGCCCGTACACGTGGATACTAGCGTTGATGCCTTCGACGCGGATGGGGTTGCGAAGCCTGGTGTAGCTGCCGGGGATGAAGGCAAAGCGGTTTGCATCCATGCTTATATTGGCACCCGCGTCCACAAAGCAGAGAGCAGTGGGCGCAAGAAACACCAAGGCAACGTATGCCGCGGGCGATCCCGATGGCGATTCCAACTCATTAGAGGAGTGACGAGATGTGGGATAGTCGTTGGACGGCCAGTCATAGCTTTATTGGGAGGCATTGGTGTCAAGAGCATGGAAGTCCATGTCGAGCGTGTCACGGAGTTCATATTGCTCACTGGAGGGGGACAAGGACGGGGAGGTGGGCTGGTAGTGTTGTCTGTGTTGTGTATCGATAAGGACCGACTAGAGAACACGGACTTGTGGCTGAGATTCTGCGGCGTTGTATAGCGCGTGGTGAATGCCAGGAAGGAGGTCGACCATGCCTCCGTAATTGGATTCGGAGAGAAAGAGTAGATTATGCATGAAAGCCACAAGGGACCACTGTATGTCGGTGGTGGCGGCGGTGGCTGCCCGTGGTGTTGCCCTAAGCTCACACTAAGTCGCTCAAACTGCGACATTATCAACCCGTGTATCGATGTGTATATCTGCTCGATAGTTTCAGAGCGTATAATGGGCAGGGCATTATCCATGGTAGTGGGAGTGACATGATTTTTACCATGGGTGGACCCATAGGCTTTTGCATAGGTCGGTCTACTGCTACTCGGTGTGACGGGCGCCGGCGGCGGCGGTTGCTTCCGTTCGGACATACATGAAAACGTCCGTTTCAACTCTCACAATTGTATTTTCTAACGTTATCACCTCGTTGATCGCGTGTATATAGCTTACTAAGCTGTGTGAGGGCCTATAACCTCTTATCGGAGGTGCTAGTAAGCTATGAGAAGTGTCGATAGGTGCGTGCGCCGAGGCGTTGTGCGATAGTTACATGAGAATTAACAAGCGGCGGGACACACTACCGCTTGTATCTTCTTTATGTGTAATAGGTCAACTACACGTATTCACTGACAACGTACAAAACTGTGAGCGTACATGTACTTACAATTATGTACTATAATAATTACAGTTAGATTTAAGGATAGATGCTCATTACATGAGAATCAAGATCTTCTGCTTAACAAAAGCTCGCGAAATGCATACGCATGGCCGCTTACCATTGACGCTCTCGTATCTATCGACGGGTCAGAAATGTGGAGGGAATACATGCAAATAAGATTTAGAAATGGCTGAACACATAACAATCATTCGCCATCGAGCAAAGAGCATGGCATATGGGGGACGGACGTATATGGAGTATGAACGAACTAGCTGGTGGGTAGCACCATTTGCTAGTAATTGCCGAATATAATCAATTCAAAGCAATAATTTCTGAGCGCAGGTGTGATATGCTTGCGTGGGTACAACGTGTGGAGGGATGGGTGATGGCACTGCACCAAATCAGCGGTTATTGAAGCCATCAACTACTAATACTAGTCCACCCATCATCAATTTGTGTCGTACAAGAAAAAGCGATGTTGACCACCAATCAAAACGGGAAAAAGGAGAAAAAAAACACGGGCCTAGGCCTGCCACCTTAATTAAAGGGGGTGTTATGGGGTTTCGCGGCGCTCTATGTCGCACGGGATGAGCTTGATAATATGTTGAATTTGACATGAAATTGCATGATGTAGGTAGATCTGATTTGAATTGCTAACTTATACTCACTTGATTGAGAGAAGGGCTTCCGCGGTTATTCAAGCCCACGCCCAAATGTTTTACAATTTCCCTGAACTCGTCCATACGGCACCTAACGTGCACAAATATTGTAAGTTTTTAAATGTCTCGCATAGCCGCTCTGGGAGGCTGCGTGGTTTTAGTAGTAATTTCCAATTCTGTCAAGCAGCTCAACGGAGCCTACCTAGCCACGACAACCGCATGCTCTAGAGCATGTTTGCGGACATCAAGTTCAGGGCGTAAAGCATGGCATGCGTTGTCACGGATTTTGGGAGTATTCTGAGCTCATGAAAGGTGATATCTGAAATTTTGTGGGCCCAAAATCATTGGAGTATGCACACCATGCATAAACAACGGATGACTTCATGCCAAATTATATTCGTTAACCTTATTATTATGCCTAATCTTTGCCATAGCGCCCCATTTACTTGAATTATGGGATGTTGCGGCCCGTGGGGTGGTAATTGTCGATCTCATCGCCGATGTGCTTCTTCAACATATCATGTTCTTGTTTCCTACCATAATATACTGCCCTCGTCTCCTCGCCTTGTCTCTTCGATATAATTTTGACTTATGCATCTATCTATAACTTCATATTTGTCATTACTCAACGGGTGGTATGACATCGGACGTATTGCGCACCAAATGGTTGTCGAACCACAATTGAGGAGAATAGCACGGAGCGTCGCTTACTATTAGCTAGCTTGGTAGCCGCCGCTCCGGCTGCAATCCCGCCTCGCACGTACGCCATAAATGCAATTGAAATTAAAGTACTGAAATTGTTTACAACATGTACCGTATGCGCCGGTTTACAACATGAGCGGATGAGCCGTATGCGCCGGCTCCTGTCTCTGGGCCCTCCCAACAATGCCATTCATGAAGCGTACAAGTCATGGCTAGACCGTTAACCGCCTAAATCCAACCTCTTCAAAGGGTGTTGGGGGATATTGACTCCCCCCCCCCCCCGGGGGGAGTGTACGATGCGTGGTGGTGGCGGCGTGCAGTTAGGGGCGTGCGTAGGTGCAGTGTGCGGAGGCGTGGCGAGAGGTCGTGCGGGATTTGATGCGGTATATGAGGAGGAGATGATGCAGCCATTGGACAGTGTGCGTGTGGAGTTGTGCAATGATGCGTGATGTGTCGAGTCGTCCTTTCGAGATGAGTTTGTCAGGTGGGTCAGTGCGGAGGGTGAGAACATAGGTGAGACTAGTGATGGTGGATGAGTGCGGTGTACCCGTGCGGCTCATGACGATGGGAAGGATGTCGACTTCGGTACATGGCGAGTGCTAGCGGATGGCATTGGCGAGGGGCGTTTATTTGGCATTGTTTACAGATCCCTCCGTATGGCTACTAATGGACACATATGTACGCTAGACTCCGGGGGAGTCTTGGCCCTCCACCTATAGGTGTTCGCTATAGGTGTTCGCAGCTCAGTCGCGATGCGATGCGATGGGTTCATATGCACAATATGTTCCTATCGGGTACCGACTTTTGGCGGTACTTGGATAAGGCGTGCAGCTCCGTTCCGGGAAGCGGCGGTTCTAACCCCCTTCATGCCATTCCGTGTGTACATGGATTAACAGGTTATGGGCCCTCCGCGTTTACTGCGGGGTTTACTAGGGCACCGGCCGGAGTTCATGGGATGATGTCCATTAAGGGGAAGTGTTTACAGATCCCTCCGTAGGACTACTAATGGACACATATGTACGCTAGACTCCGGGGAAACCTGGCCCTCCACCTATAGGCGTTCGCTATAGGTGTTCGCAGCTCAGTCGTGATGCGATGCGATGGGTTCATATGCACAATATGTTCCTATCGGGTACCGACTTTTGGCGGTACTTGGATAAGGCGTGCAGCTACGTTCCGGGAAGCGGCGGTTCTAACCCCCTTCATGCCATTCCGTGTGTACATGGATTAACATGCACGAATCAATTGAGATGTGTGGGAGAGGTTGTGGTCCGTATAGTACTTCCATTCCCCTATCTGAATATTTTTAATCGAGGAGTATCGGCGGCGACCGTTTGTGTGATTGACGTAGCGAGGTTCGAGGAGTCGAATAAAGTCGGGTTTGTGTGCCGGGGGTCGCAACGCGGGGGGAAGACTATCGGTGGGGAGGATGGCAGTGCAAGAAGTGAGTGAGTCGGGCGTGAGGCTTTCGTCAGCAGCAACAAGGCGGCTGGGCATGTGGATGGGGTGAGGGGGATGACAGTCAAGAGGGGTGTGGGTGGGTGTGGGGGATGCGAATGGTTTGATGGGTATGTTACCGAAATCTGCGGTGATGGTCTCCCATCAACCTCCGTTGTGGCGTTCCATGAGGGAGAGGAGGAGTTGTAGCGCGCTGTTGTGGCGGTCTTGTCTTAGGCCAAACATGGTGGGGCAGTTACCGGCCATGTGGCCGTTGTTGGTGAATTTGCCGCACATAGGGCAGCGCATGGTGGGGTTGTGTGTGATGAGGCGGGTGTTGCGGACGCCCCACATGAACTCTTGTTTGTGGGTGAATTGGATGTTGGTGAGTGTGGTGTGTCTTTTGTGGAACGTGAAGTCGGCGCCGTCCTTCGCGGCGCGGGCGAGGAGGGTATTGAACCATGCAAACACAGTTAGTGTGGAAGATAACTTACGCAAACGTAGTTACAGTCACAGTCCCGCAAACGGAACAGTTACGGCGACAACCAGCCTACATGCGTGGTGTCGGGACAACAAAAGTGGGAGAGCTGTAGCCTAGGCTACAGCTCTGTACCGAGTCAAACAGTTTATCGGTATGTCCGATCTAGACATGTACTAATCATATCTAGAGTAGCTTACAGTAGCTATCTGCAACTAATACGTATACGGTATTACTTACAACACTCCCCCTGAATGTAGCTACGGGATGAAGCGTTGCATTGGGTCTTGTCCTCCAAGGATCGCACTTCGGTGTCTTGCTAGTGCAGGTCCTGGGAGGGGTTTGGTGAGCATGTCAGCCACCATTTGGTCAGTGGGGAGGTACCTCAACTTGATGGTTCCCTGCTCCACGTGGTCTTTGAGGAAGTGCCACTTCAGACCGATGTGCTTAGTCTTCTCGCTGACCAAGGCATTCTGGGAGTATGCAATGGCGCTTTGGTTGTCCTCCCAGATGGTGGTGGTTTCGGTGATGGGGGAGTTAAAGATTTCCCCCAGGAATTGTCGGAGGTGGAGTCCCTCCTTGGTGGCGTTAGCCGCAGAGTAGTACTCGGCTTCACACGTGGATTGAGCCACACAAGTCTGTTGTTTGGACTTGTAACTGACTGGCCCGCGTCCGAGGGTGAAGAGATAGCCGGAGAGAGACTTGCGGGTGCTGCTGTCGTTGGCCCAATCAGCGTCGACAAAGCCTGTGAGTTGGAGGCTGTGGTCCAAGCCCCCCCCCAACGTCAGGCGCATGTCGATGGTGCCATGGAGGTAGCGGAGGACCTTTTCAGAGCCTGCAAGTGTGCCTCGGTGGGTGAGGCTTGGGCAGAGCCGAGGATGCTCAACGCCGTGGAGACATCGGGGCGTGTACAAACGGCTGCGTACTGGAGGCTGCCCAGGAGGCTGGGGTAGACGTCCTTGGCCACCCCTGTGAGAGAGGGCGAATTCAAGTGTGCAAGGCCGGCGAGAAAGCCCGGGTCCATCGGAAGTGACGACGGCTTGGAGTCGGACATGCCGTACTTGGCGAGGATGTCGCGCAGGTACTTGGACTGGTGCAGCGAGATTGTGCGCGTGGAGGGATCGCGGGTAATGTGCATGCCGAGGAGTTGGGAGAGGTCGCCTAGGTCCTTGATCTTGAACCGTGCTCCGAGTTGGGCTTTGAACGATGCGAGCCAAGTGGCATCATTGCAGGCCGCGGGAATGTCATCGACGTACATGGCGATCATGGCGAAGACGTGGCCGGTGCGAAAGATGTATATGCACGGGTCGGAGACGCATTGTTGCCATCCATGGTCGACGAGCCACGCACGAAGTAGCATGTTGAGCTCGCGGGGGGACTGCGCTTAAGGCCGTAGAGGCACCGCTTGAGGTGACAGACCTTGGACGTTCCATCGGTGAAGCCGAGGGGCTGGCGGATGTACACATCCTCCCGGATGGGGGCGTAGAGAAACGCTGTGTCGATGTCAAGCTGGCAGAGTTCAAGGTCGCGGGCGGCTGCGATGGTTAGGAAGAGACGCTGGCTGGCCATGCGGATGACCGGGGAGAAGGTCTCCGTGTAGTCCAGTCCAGCGCGTTGACTGCACCCCTTGGCGACGAACCGCGCTTTGAAGCCTGAGACGTCGCCGGCTGTATCCGACTTGACTTTGAAGATCCACATGCTGTTAACGACCATGCGGCCGGGGGGGAGGTCCACAAGGTCACACGTGCCATTGCTGATGAGGGAGGAATACTGCAGTTGCATAGCGGCTTGCCATTGGGGGGCTTGGGCGCTGTCCAGCGCAGCCCGGTAGGATTTTGGTTCCACACACTCTCGGGCGGAGAGGAGGGCGACGGCAGTAGGGGACGTGCCGGCAGGTGTGTGTGGGGGACCCGTGACAAGGTCGGGGACGTGAGGGTGCTCAAATATGTCCTCTTGAGCTTTGCCTTGTTAAGGATCACAACACGCCGTTACGAGGGTCGGTGGGTAGTCTGACAAGTGGACAACCATATCGCCGTAGCGAATGGGGTGGGAGCGGAGCCGAGCATGGCGAGGGGCTGCCGGGGGGGGTAGGGGTGTGGGTAATGTGAGGTCAATGGGGTGGGATAGGGGTGAGTCTGCGGGTACGGCTTCCGAAGAGTCGGTGATGGCCGAGTCGACGGAGGGTTGTGTGTCGAAGCCTGGGGTGTCTTCCTGAAAGACAACATGTAC
Organism: Tetraselmis chui; assembly: GCA_026401115.1. Lineage (NCBI taxonomy): Eukaryota > Viridiplantae > Chlorophyta > Chlorodendrophyceae > Chlorodendrales > Chlorodendraceae > Tetraselmis > Tetraselmis chui. Next base: position 87,080 of record JAPMLY010000540.1, read on the forward strand.
GGAAGTGGTGATGCGACGCGTTTCCGGATTGTAGACACGATACCCGGGTGCGTCAGGGGGATAGCCCACCATGACGCCGCGAAATGCTTTTTCACTGAGTTTCCGACGTTGTTTGTCGGGGACCTTGGCGAAAACGGCGCAGCCGAAGACGCGGAACTTGGAGGCGTTGGGCACCGACGACGTAAGGAGTGTGAGGGGGACGCCCCCATTAGGTCCGACCGAACGACTGTACGTGCGGTTGCGAAGGTACACAACAGTGCTGACATCGCACGACCACATGGAGTTGGGAACGGCCATGTTGTGGAGCATCGCCGATGCATTGTCCCGGATAGTGCGCGAATGACGTTCGGCCTTGCCGAGCATGTGGTGGGCGTATGGGGCAGAGAACTTCACCCCGACGCCGAGGTGTGTGCACATCCGGCGAGTGACAACAGCTTCAAACACAGAGTCGGAGTCAAACTTGAGGACCGGTGCGAACGCGCCCGTCTGGGAGTGATGGCGGGCATGCAAGTGTTTGATGTCCAAGAGGATGGTTTCCAATTCCGAACATGCGTCGTCTTTGACTTAAGGAACCGCACCCACATGTAGTTGGTGTGGTGGTCGATGACGAGCAAGCAGTAACGGAGGCCATGTGGGGAGGGGACATTGACCGGGCCCCAGAGGTCAGCGGACATGTTGAGGAGGGGGTGGGATGGCTTCGCGCAAGCGGCTGTGTTGCGTGGTGCAGCTGTGGCTTTGTGAAGTAAGCAAGAGTCGCAAGAAACTTTGGTTACAGCGCTAGCTAACACATGGCTACTCGGGACACCGTGATTATGCTGGGCTTGAAGGTTGTGCATGTTGAGGTGGCCAAACCGACGGTGCCACAGGACGGGATCACAGTGGGCAGTAAGGGCAACTTGAGGTGAGGCGTCAAGTTCCGCCGGTGCGGATGGGCTGGAAGGGAGGTCCGGCTGGTGGGGAAGGAGGTAGAGACCGTTTCCGGACGGTTATAGCACACCCATGCCTGTAGGTACCAAAAGCAAACCAGTGTCAGAGTTGGAGGGGAAGATGAATTCACATCCGCTGTGAGTTTGCATCCTGCTGACACTAAGTAGTCTGCCGATACGCTGTGCGGAGAGAGATGATAGGTCAGGGGTGTAGAGTGCATACATAGTGCGGTGAATGAGCTGGCCATAGGCAAGTCTGACAGAAATTCGCACTGAGCCACTGCCCTTAACGTCAACGCCGACACCGCCCACGCGAGAGGGAGCGGAGGGGGGGCGTGAATTTCACGAAGTCATCTCGGAACGCGGTGAGGTTAATCGAGCAGGCGGAATCAACGACCCAAAACTGTGACAGGTTACGACCCGGGGCGAGGGAAGAGGAGAATGCCACAGAGCTGAATGGGACACTCACCTCGTCGTCATCGTAGTCATCAACGCAGTCCTCGAGGGTGGGTAGACAGTCGGTGTCATCGGCGGGGCGTCGTCGGCAAGGACGTCGCTCAGCAGCGCAGTGTGAGCAGAGGGGGTGCCGTCGGCGGCGCCGTACTTCTGGACTGTCATCTTGCGCTTGGCGAGATTCCACTTAAGGATAGCGTCATTCGTGGCAGTGCAGGCGGACATGAGATGGTTGAGGCTGCCACAAACGCCACATTTGTTGGGTCGATGGCCGCGAGGGTTACGGTGTGGTGGGCCTCGACCGCTGTGCGAGCCGCGGCCCGCAGCGACGAACGCGGAGATGGGAGGGGGTGATATGGCCGGAGCGGGTGTGTCCGGGGCAGGGTCGTCGTCCATGTTGTGCGCGAGGTGGAGAATGTTGGCCATCACTTCATCAGCCGACATGATGTAGTCCGTGTCAAAGGCGTTGATGACGCATTGCTTCGCCTGACCGTGTGGGCCGCTGCTGGAAATACCGCACAGCATGAGGAGACCGAGGTGGTGGGGGTGGATGGCAACGGAGCCATCAACCAATTGGCATGTGTCGTTGTAGTCGTCAAAGGTCTGGCGCATGTAGTGGACATAGTCACTGAGTGACTGACCAGGGCGCTGTCTGACCGTCAGGTTGTCCAGGAGGGACAAGGAGCGAGCAAAAGACCGACAGTCGAGGCGTTCACACAGGATGTCCCACGCGGCAGCGGCGCAGTCAGGGCGGGCTGGAGAAACGCATTTCATCGCTTGGTCAACGCGCTGATTCGCGCTGGCTGCATGGAGAAGCAGCGTGTAGGCGTAGTGCTGTGCTGGTTCGTCGAGCCAAACGCCGGAGTCGCGTATGGCCAGCTGTGGAATGAGGTATGCGGCCTTGATAGAGAGGAAATTAAGGAAGGTCCTCTTCCATTGCTTAAAGTCCGTGGTCGGGCCCATGACGGGGACCGACATCTTCATGGACCGGTTGAGGGCGTCCTTGTCGAAGCCGGGGGCTTCGTGTGCCGCCCGGCCGATGACCACCGGGTCAATAGCGGGGCGACGACGGCCACGGGTGGCGGGGTCGCCATGTTGGACTGGGGGAGAGTGCCGGCCATGAAAGGGAGGAGGTGGGCCACCGGGAAAGGGAGAGCGGCCGGCCATGGGACGCGGCGGGCCGTACGAGTGCGGGTGGTCACGGTAGGGGGGGACGAGGTGAGAGGTCGCCTCCGGGATGTGAGGGCCGGGGTGGTGAAGGGCATATCCAGCGGGGGGGGAGGGGGGAGGTGGTGGGAGGTGATCGACCTGGAGGGCGTGACGCGAGGGGTCGTGGTGCGCATCGGCACGCGAGGGCTCGCGGGGCGCATCGTGACGGCGATGTGCGACTGTGGGGTCGCCAACAGGAGCTGCAGGAGTAGCAGCAGCGAAGACTGTTTCTGCGTCCGGGGGGACGTATCCAGGCTGGGGATGTTCAAGCAGGGGGAGGGTGTGCACGTCGTGGCTGTCCCGGACGGGTTCGAGCTGAGCATCGTGGCGGCGCTGAGCAGGGGGTGCGGATTAGCACCCGCAGCAGCAACAGCAGCAGCCTCGGCCGACTGCGAGTCGAGACGAGCTGTTATGCGCGCCACTTGCGCAACGAGCAGCGCTAGAGTATCCGTGGGGGGATCGAGGTTGCTTTGTTGAGAGCCTGAGTCAGGGGAGTCAAGAGGTGAAACATGCGGAGTTTTCGGCGCCATTTCGACAGAGGGCGAAAAAGAAAGAGCTGAATAAAAAACAGGCAGCGGTAAAAACCGCTAGCCGGACTCGTGCCTAACAGCGGTTTCAAAGAGACGGCCTGATGCCCGCCGACCCCTCGGCCTGTAGCCCCGGGGTGTCTCAGAGCACCTTCTCTGTATCCTCCACCCAGTGTGGGGCACAAGTCGAGGCCAAGGCCAGGACAGGTGGAGCGCTGCGCTGGTGGCTGAGTCGCTAGGATAATATAAAAATAAAAAGGTAAGATACGGCTGGCGTGCAACCTGTGGATGCGTATTCACCCGATGGTGCGCCCCCCCGTTCTCCAGCTTGGACCTGTGTGCACCATGTCCACACACGACGAGTGCGTCGGTGTGGGTGGCTGGCTATCGCCGTCGAGTGGCTAACTTAAGAAGTATGGTGGCGGGTTTTAAATCGCAGTTTATACTGGCGATACCGCCGACTACAAGTTGAAAGTACTAGGTGTCTAGAGAAACTTGCCTTCTGCGGGAGAGCTGTCGATCGTAGCTCGCCGAACCAGGTTGTCGCGCGTGAGTGACGTGAGGCGGGGGCCCATAACCTATTGAACCATGCAAACAAAGTTAGTGTGGAAGATAACTTACGCAAACGTGGTTACAGTCACAGTCCCGCAAACGGAACAGTTACGGCGACAACCAGCCTACAGGCGTGGTGTCGGGACAACAGAAGTGGGAGAGCTGTAGCCTAGCGACAGCTCTGTACCGAGTCAAACAGTTTATCGGTATGTCCGATCTAGACATGTACTAATCATATCGAGAGAAGCTTACAGTAGCTATCTGCAACTAATACGTATACGGTATTACTTACAACAGAGGGCACCGTGTTTGGAGGTTTGTGTGTGTGTGTGTGTGTGTGTGTGTGTGTGTGTGTGTGTGTGTGTGTGTGTGTGTGTGTGTGTGTGTGTGTGTGTGTGTGTGTGTCTGGTGTGTATGTGTGTGCGTTTGTTCTGAGGTTGGTGTATCTGTAGGGTATGGGTTCCCCTAGGGTTTGTGGGATGAGGGTGTAAGGCCATGTCGAGTGACCTATTAGCACGTCTGAACGCGTGGTGTAAGTGGTGTCGGGTGAGTGTCCGTCCGCGGCCTGGTTAGCAAGGGTGTCTGCGAGGTCGTTGCCTAATGAGTGGTTGTATGCTTTGATTTTGCCTAGGTGGATGCGGATGCCTGAGTCGCGACGGGTTTTGAGGGTGTGTGTGATGGAACGGAGTGTGTCACGGTTAATGTTGTGGCGGTAGGCGGAAGGGCAGTTCATGTATCCTTGGATTAGGCGGAGTGAGCACGCACTATATGTTAGGAGGTGCGTATGGCCGAGTTGGAGGCCTATATCGATGCCCGTAAATTTAGCGCGATTGATGGTGTGGGAGGGAGGGGTGGATGTCACAAGAATTCTGATGCTTGTGTCCGAGGCGGGGTGAGTGGCGGCCGCGCCAAGGGGGCAGGGGCCGCCCTTCTTGGAGCCATCAGTGTATACGAAGTCCCGCCGATTCCAAGCAAGTTCTCCTCTCGTGGGGAGGAACGTTAGTTTCGTGCGCTCCGGGAGGGGGTATTTAATGGGGTGGGTGGGGTTAGGGGGGCCATAAATGCACGAATTGCATGATTCATACACATTTATATGTCAGCATACACTCCTCCACAAAATTCTGGACAATATCTCGCACCTTCGCAAGTAAAAAATGTAACCATGCGTCGATTGTATTGACAAATCTCTTGAGGTCCTTGGCAATGCTTTGGCGCCCAAGATGGAATGCGCCGACAACTACGAGGGGCGAATTCGAGCACAGCCGGGCTTGTGTACTTGGGGTTTTCGCGCCCACACCCGTGCGGCACGCTCTTTCAAACAATCGCCGTGATGGTTAGACGAAAAGAGTAACGGGCGCACAACGCCGCAATATGAATGTTGATGTGACGGTCGCACACATATAATATATAGGCGGCCGAGGGAGGAGGTGTTGGGCAAGCTGCTATGGGGAAAACGCACGAAATCGCGTTTGTAGACTTACCACCGATATGCGCAAAACCCAAGGGCAAGTCAGCCGCTTTTGGCCTCAATGTTCAAACGATCATAATTTACTCAAACACGGTCAACATCTTTTATAACAGGTACCGTTGGATGCATCTTGTCAATGCGCGTCGAACGCACCTACTCCGGAGTTCAAATACCCACAAATCCATTTTCTGTGAGTTATTTTATGTACGAATTATTCCGGCAAGCTGAGCCGCAATGCCAAGCAACACCCATCGAATTCGGCTCTACTCATGAGGCGATTTGTGCGGGGTTTGTCGATATATGCTTACAAATTCTTCATTCCTACTGTCTTCCGAGCTTAGTTCCCGACGCTTGCCACGGGTGGGGCGGGGGTGGCTGGCACAAGCACATACTCAAGCATTCCAAACACCACCATCAACGTGATGCGTACCTAACGGCCAAATTGGACCTCGCCCCTCCCCTAAGCCAATCGCCATCGCATGATTACAGCGTGTAGTGTTTATCCAAACCTGCGTCATGTGCGTTTTTGCTCGCTTGTTTTCCAAAAAACACCCGTGCCATCGGCGTGAACTTCCGTGCTATATTCACACACCCGCAAACCAAACCTCGCGCATTGAACACGGCACCCACGCCTCCAAACCCCCTCCAAAAAGCCCCCAAAATACGGTTATGTGGAACACAGAGAAGCATGCAGCTTGGTATGAGCGCTTGAGCAATGCCCAAGCGTGGCGCTCAGAATGACGTGTGTAGTTCAGACAATTTCCCGGGAGTTTGTGAGCTTAATTCGACAAACTCCACCGACAACACCCGCTTTAAGCTGAGGTCTAACCACCCCGGATGGCGGCTTACTGCTTGCTTCTCGGCTCTCCTACAATTGGGTGGTACTCGGGTATCGTCGTCCTTGACGTGGTGAGAGGGGAGCGTGTTCTTGACTAGCTTATGTTTAACATAATGCATGTCCGGACTTTGTGGAGAAGTGTAGTTAATAACAATCGTTTCGGCCCGCCATCCTTTTAGTTCAGCGTAACGTACAACTAAAATCTATGTAAACCCGAGAAAAAAGCGTCGCCTTGGACGAAACACAAAGGATTGATAATTCATATGTTCCAATTTTTGAAGTGGTTTCCAATTATGTCCTTGCAATAAATATATTATTTGTCTAGGAGTAAACAAGTTGTTATCCGCCGCCGCATACGGTGTGGAGGCTGCTTCTTCCTCGAATAGGATACCTTCTCCTACCACGGTGATCTTCACCCGCTCCATGAACCGCAAGCGTCCATGTGCTTCCTTGAGCGGCGCGTGATGCGCCGCATGTCGCCTCCACGTGTTGCATTTTCATTTTTGCCTATGAGATTCCTCTTTTCAATATGCTAGGTTTGTGAAAAATGTTGTGCTTCCTTTTGCCGTGACTTGGATTCCTCTATCCTCTTGTCACTCTTGCACTTTTAGTTCCCCTCAATTTGTTCATGTCCATGTTCACATTGTACAAGTTGTTTTGCTAAGACCTCTCTACTTCTACACTGTTGTTGCTTCACGTTCGGACAATATCGCCATATCGCGACTAGGCAAGAGGTGATTTTCAATGCTTTCCTGACTATTACCCCTATGCTCTTGAGGACGGGGGCCGGTTTGCTCTCATGGCGGTTGACCCTGTTGAGCGCTTGGCCTTTTTGGTGGTTGTTCGACGTTTTCCATGCATGGGTGCGGCGGACTCTCGCTCTTTACGGTCTTCAAATTACTCCCACATGAAGGAGTCGGCTCGGCGGTCAACACATGTTCCCCTTTGTCAATTTCTTTGGGATGTGCGTCGTGAGTTCATGAAGCGCCTTTATGTGGTTCTTCACTCAACTTTGGGCCCTATCTTCGTGATGCCTTGCAGAAGGGTGGTGCAGCTGCTGTTGTTTGTCTCCCTACTCCGAGGGCTTAGGCTTGTGTCCCTATTTTATTTTTTTACAACTTCTTTCTTGTTTTTTCCACTGCTTTCTTTGTAAATGAAATAAACATATATACATGTAAAAACAATTCTTACAAGAAAAAGCAGTGGAGGCCACCAAGCAAAAAAAAAGGAAGAAAGGAGGAAAAAACCCTAAGCCCGAGGAACAGGAAGGCATGCCACAGCACCAGCACTGCCCTCCTGTTCCTACATATATACATCAAAATCTACTTACCGCTGGCAAGCTCATTGAGGTATACAGGTAGCTGGAGGTACAGGGGGTGGCCGGCGTATTGAAACGAGTACCTGGTACCTTACCCGTAGCGGAAATGCAGCTCCTGTCGAACCCGTAACCCGTCCCCTCAGCAGTCCACCGAAGGCTCACCCACTCACGACAATTTGACGCCAATACAGCTCGGAAGTAAATTCAACTCGAGACTGCTGATTGGTCTATTTAAACTAGACACAGCGGTGCTGCTCTGAGCGACATGCCGCAGATGTGCGCTACATTCACAGGCCGTCTCGGCGCCAGCACCGGGTACGTCCGCGACCCAAGCCTGCGTTAGCCGTATTTCTACTTGGGTGATGTTTACCACGATAGGGCTATCCGAAACTACATGAGAAGCAGAATATAGCCACCGCATTCGATACGCATGTTCGTTGGTCAGACCTGCTTCCTTCGGGCTTTCCAATGTTCGCCTCTTCCGTGAACACTATTCATATGACATGAATAACTAGCAGCGGTATGGGTACGTACTCCCTGCCTCGTCGCTGATCAGAACGCGAGGCATCAATTTCGTCGGTTCCAGGATACGAGCGCGCACAGGCAGCTATACTACGGCCGTCAGTGTCGCTGCCTTCGGCGTAGGATGCGCAGTGATGTGCGCTCATCGGCGATGTGACGAGACGGCTACGGTATATAACCCGTGCGTGTGACTCAACGGAAGTGATGTTATTTCCTGTTTCCTCTGTGTATTTTCGTACAGACGGAGAGGGTCGTCGTCGACGGCACGTAACTTTACGGCAGCTTCCCCGACGGGACGACAGAGGCTGGTATGCCAAGCAATGCACACCATTCCCTCCAGCACCATTCAGACCGCTGTCAGGCAGGCAGCGCTCTTGCTTGGCTCCGGTATCTACGGTGTGGGCGACATCATCAAGCGATGGGAGGCGACCGACCCAAAGGTGACGCCCGTCTCGGCACGAACTCGTCGCAATTCGGTTATTTAGGATTTGCAGCTTAGCATGTCGGTTGCGGGTAGGTACGGACGGCGAGGGACATACAGGAGGCGAAGCAGAGGCAACTGGAGATGGGGTACGGCATCGGCAACCCATCGGCACGGCAGCAGTTGGAGCGGAAGGCCAACCGCCGTTCCGCGTTGCCACCCGCTGAGTGATTCCGATAATTAGGGGGGTGTAGCAGGCGTGCAAGACGCTGGTGTACGTCACATATGACAGCCAGGTACATGCTGACATTCGATATGTGTGTTCAAGCAAACCGGTTTAAGGAACAACATTAAAGTTCAAGCTGCATTCGACATCGCTGCATTGCCACTAAGAGCAGCGCTTTGCCATCTTGCTATGAGAGAGGGTTGGCACTGTGTAGCATACCACCTGTCTGCTCCCTACCACAATGGCTGATATGCTATGCGCTCGGCTTTAATTAAAGGAAAAGTTTTGCTGACGATGCCCTCTGGTAGCATGACACCATGAAAACTTGTGTTGGAACTCATTTCCCAGACATTCCCATCGACGCACAGCCCGGTCCCGCTTGTGTAACACAGCTATATTTTATAAATAACAAACCCGAAACCATAGGCTACCGTTTACGTGCGTAGCTTAAGGCTCGCTGTTAGAAGAGACACATCTGCAACATGCCCTGATTTGACATAGGGTTTCCTTGTGCACGGGGGCGATATGAGAACTAATGCCTGTGGTTGGGAAGCGGGGGAGAAGGTAGAAGGGGGTTGGGCGGGGGAGAAGGGGTTGAGCGCTGAGTGTTCGTCTTACACAACGCTCACTAGTTCGTTATATGGCCGAGGTGGATGGTGTGATGCGCATACTGCCACCTGCACGTAATAGCAACCCCTCCCAACTAACGCAATGCCTCCCCTCCTGCTGCGGCAACTAGAGCCCTAGTTCACGCTGAGCAGCTCCACGTCGAACTGGAGCGTGAGGCACATAGCATTTCAGTACTGAGGCACGTTTTACACAAGGCCGCGGACGAAGGATGGCCCTTCCACAACAGCAGATAAATAGGCTACCAGGCATACGCATGGGAGAGAGTGAGGGCGGGATACCGTCAGGGTGGCGTTGGGGGGGATGGCTCCAGGGAAGCCTCGCTCACCGTAGCCATAGTCAGGTGTGCAGACGAGGTCGGCCTGCTGCCCCACAGACATCTGCAAGAAGGCAGGGGTTACAGGGTTATACCGCTGTTGGGCATAGGCGGGTGGGTGCCTGAGTGGTGGGGAGGGTTGGGTGTGGGCAGTGGGCACACCTGCATGACGCCCTCATCCCAGCCTTTGATCACCTGGCCGACGCCGATCTGTCATAGGTTGCATTAATTCGTTTCTGTGAGTAATTGGATTTTGTTCTCAGCTCGTCACTGCCCGTCTCCCTCGAAGTGAGCGAATGACAGCAGTGCATAAACGCCACGTTTGCTACTGGTCACTGAAGTGCTCATTCGTGGGCGTAGGGGGGGGGGGGGGGGGGGGGGGGGGGGGGGCGCTGACTTACGGTGAAGATAAAGGGCTGGTTGCGGTCGCGGCTGCTGTCAAACTTGGAGCCGTCGGCGAGGGTGCCGGTGTAGTGCACCATCACCTTCTGCCCCTTCACGGGAAACGTCTTCCCGTCTCCCTCCTTCTTCGTCGTCACCTGGACACCGCAGCGGACGGCCAGCTGCGCGCGGCCTGCGCCAATCAAGGTTAGGCGCGATTGATTCACTAGACCGGAAGTGGTAGCAACTGGTGAAAAATAATCCTCTTTGTATGACATCCGAGTTGGACCCCGCGAGTGAGTGCGTGACCGAGCTGATGTCGGTGTACTCGTCACAAACGCACACGCCTGTACGAGTACAGTGGTAGGAAGGTGCTGGACGCGGGGCTGTGTGTTTATGACTTTTCCAGTACATGGGTCTATACCTTTCTGCGCGCGAGCTCCGACGCGGAGGGAAGCCTGGGCACCACGGGGCGCGGCGAGGCGAACGGCGGTCATGCTAGAAGCCATTATTCCTGTTAAGAAATAACGAAAGTAATGAATGATGATGGCGACACAGTCACGAGAAGGGCTACGGGTACAAAAAGTACACGGGGTAACAACAGCGGAAAGCTGGCTAACCTTACGCGAGCGCTGCGGTTCGGGGTTACCAGGTAGCTGACGTATAATACTGTACTGAAAACGAGTTCGCTAGTTGACAGGGACAGGTGGCGGCGGTGAGGTTGCGATGCGCTCGCTGCGCATGATGCGACGTTGGGCGATGGCGGGACGCCACGAAGCCCTGACAAGGGCGAAAGCAAATATTAGGTTATTTACAGTTCATCAATTAACATCTCGCGATATTATATATGTTTTTTTTTTAATAAGCGCCCGCGGTATATGGGACTGGCAGGTGAACCATAGGGATATCTACGAATTTAAGTTTAAAACCCCTGCAGCAACTGTAATAATGTGACGCCTTATTTGATGTGGCGGCTGAGATTTTGGGCCTTCCCGCAGCTAGCCTGCCCCCCACTCGCTCCGAGATGTCTCTTCCTATACGTTTCGGAGGCATGGGGGTGGGGGACTTGGTTGCCTTGGCGGATCCGGGCCATGTCGGAGCGGCCGGTTTGGCAGTGGGCTCTGCTATCCGTTTCCTTTCAACGCAAGATGCTCGCGTGCGCGGGGAATCCAACGACGAAGTTCCGATGGAGCCGACCATGTATGGACTGTTAACGATTGCTATGACCACAACGGTGTCCCCCATGCATAGTACACCCGACGGAGACGACTGCGACAACGAACGCATGTGATCGTTAGAACTCGCTTCGTCGTGGGCGCGCTTAGATGCCGCGTGCGTTTCTCACGCTCTCGCCGAGTCCGAACCATTGATAACCATAGTCTTAGCGGTGTTTCCCCCGTAACGTCCAACAACGGCTCGCGCATGCTAGTTAGCCGTAGCCCGATCAAACAAGGAGCACATTGCTCGGTCCCTTGATGGCCTACCCTCGCTCGTATCCCTTTTTGCGTTAGCCACGGACATGTTTCCAAAGCTACAAGCCGACATCAATGAGCGCATCAACTTGCTTCGCTTCGCGAAGCTCGCTCCCACGTTTTCAAAATTGTTCACAGCGAGCCGGCAAACTGGACCGGAGGCCATCTATCGGGCCACTCTACCTAGCCATACATGACTTATGAGCAAGTTGGGCCCGGGTCTCTTCGACCAGGTACACCTATCGACACACCTAGCTTCACTGTGTCTCGACGTTCCTCGGGAGTTTAAAAATTGTAAGCAATCACAGCAATTGCCACAGCCCCCCCCCCCCGGCCTAAGCAATAACAACGTAATAATTTTGTAATCAAGAAAAACACATCTAAAAATAAACCCACTTGTCAAGAAATGCAAAACTAAACTGCTGCTCGACCTTCACGATGCACGGCCCGCTCTCACCGAGCCGGGGTGCCGACCGGCCTAGCTCGGGAGGGACGACGGGCAAGCCTTATCTAGCTCCCGCGTGACTTCGGTCTTGCCGAAGAAAGGAGGGGAAAGGCTGGCAAAAAACCCCTCCTCGCGTGGTCGCTCGTCGATTCCGCCGCCGCATCTCGTAAGCCCCGCCCCAAGGTCGTTCCCGCGTCTACCGACGCGACGGTCCTCCGTGTCGAGGTCCCCCGTCACCTCGAGGGCAGGTGGAGGGGACCGAGACACACAGACATAGAAAAAATGGGCGCACCTGCCCCCGCGCCTGAATTTTCCCTTCTCATTTCCTCGGTTTTTCTTTGGCTGGTACCCGGGTACATGTCAGATAGTTCGGCATGCGTCCTTACCCTCCCCCCTCTGATTGCGCGTCCACCAAGCAGCCTTTGTTGAGCGGGGGCCTTCGCGCCCACCCGGGCCCACACTAAAGAGGTTGTAGGTCTGTCGGGGCAGTGGGTGTCGAAGAGGGGGGGGGGGGGGGGGGGGGGCAAGACACCGTAGTCGGATCCGTAGGGCCGCGGGTGCACGGAAATTAGTCAAAACCCTCCGTACAAGGTTTTCCGGCGACGCCGACCCGGAGGGTCGTCATCGCCAGATCGTGTCGCTCCCTCCGTCGCGACCGGCTTCCTTTCCGCCCAAGCCTAGTCTTCCCCCTGATGAGATGTAGCTTGTCGACGTAGCGGCTCCCTAGTGAGCGCCATGCCCTGGTGCTCCTCCCCAACTAGCTCGACGCAGGGTACGGACATAAGTTTAGTTTCCGAAAAAGCCCTCCGTACATGGCTTTCCGGCGGCGGTTGATCCTGAGGATCGCCGCCGCCTCACATAGCCGCTTCTCCGCCTGCGACCGGCCACCGGCCTGTGCCATGTCTTGTCTCACCCCCAGGGAAGTTTCGACTGGCACACGGCTGGTCGACGGCTAGCGAGCGCCCTTTCTTGGCGCTGCTTCCCGGCTGGCCACCACCAGCAACAACACCCGCTTCCCACCGCTGATCCGGCCGTACCCTCCTCGCCATCAAACGCTCCTGGAGTACATGCCCCACCCCCTCGAAGTTAAATTTTGTTCAATAGTATCTGACCGCGAAAAAACATATCGGACGGGCCGAGCGGGAGATCTTGGTGCCGGTATTTCACAGAAAATATTTATTCAAAAGCCCTATGTACATGGCTTTCCCGACAGTTGATGATCGTGCGGATCGAACTGTCGGCCCTTTTAGCCCCATACCGTGCCAGGCCTGGCACGGCTACGGGGTTTCCAGCGCCCACCACGGGGAGGTGAGGGGATGCCGACGGGCATGCGAGCGCACCCCCCTTCGGGGCCGCCGCCGGTGCGCCGCCGGCGGGCGCCACTTGCGGGTGTGTGCACGCGCCCGCGGACGTCTCTACATCATTGAGCATTCTCGGCTGTGCTTTGGCCAATCCCACCGAGGCTCACCTTCATGCTCTCAAAAATCGTGCGTTACTTGATGGGCAAAGTTGAGTTGCGCCTGACGTTGAGGGGGGGGGGTATCGACCACAACCTCCAACTCAGAGGCTTCGCGGATGCGGACTGGGCGAATGACTGTCGCCAACGAACGTCACGATCCGGATACATGTTTACACTAGGCAGAGGTCCCGTCAACTACAAGTCCAAGCATCAAACATGTGTCGCGTTGTCCACGAGTGAAGCTTAGTATTACTCAACAACACACGCCACCAAAGAGGGCTTACACCTCCGCCAACTCATGGGGAGATCTTTAAAGAGCCCGTCGACGGAAAGACTACCATCTTGGAAGACAACAACAATGCGATTGCATACTCGCAGAACGCATTGGTCAGTGAGAAGACCAAGCACGTCGACCTAAAGTGGCACTTCCTCAAGAACCACGTGGAACACGGAACTATTAGATTGCTGTAACTACCTACGGACCGGATGCTGGCCGAGATGTTCACTAAACCCCTACATGGACATGCACTCGCAAGGCACCGGAGTGCCATCTTGGGAGGCAGGAAATGGATCCGGATCCTACGGCTCCGCGAATCCCCGAGACTACTCGGGTTCGGACTCGGTCTCGTGGGTCCGGACCCTAAAATCACAGGTAATCGCGGGATCCGAACCCTAGGTTCAGTAGGTAATCGCGGGATCCGAACTCTAGGTTCAGTAGGTAATCGCGGGATCCGAACCCTAGAATCACAGGTAATCGTTGGATCCGGTACCAGTTATTGTAAGTAATCGTAGGATCCGGTACCAATTATTGTAAGTAATCGTAGGATCCGGTACCAGTTATTGTAAGTAATCGTTGGATCCGGTATTCATCGTACTTTAATGGATCCGCGGTAATCGCGAGTACCTCATCCTCGCAAAACGATGTGGAATCGCGATACCCAATCAGTACTTACGATTCCGAGTATCTCACGATTCTGTGGTGGCCCGAAGTGACACGCTGTTTTTGGGGGAGGTATTTGGCGATGCAAATCTGCTGAGGTGTATGTCTAGGATTGGTTCAATGGCCCAGATTGTTGTCTTTCCGCAGCCTTGAATCGATTGTAGCCCACCCAAGGGCCAGTTAAACGGTGCGTACGCGCTTGAAATCCACCATAATCTGCCCGTCCACATCCAACTCCTATTATACTTAGCAACAATGGCGGGGCAAGAGGGAAGTAGTAGACCGTCTAGATCAGGGAAGAGCTTGTCATCGACGGCTATCCAACGTACAGAAGAGGAGCTTGTTGGGAATTCATATAGGGTGTTCAGGATACCTTAGTCAAAATATACTGTATGGGATCCAAGCATGAGCAGGCGCATAGAACTAGTAGAGATGTAAATTTTGAATTTGCAGTACAAATTTCCCCCAAAATGCGCAATTTGTATCAATTTGCATGAGTACTTCGAGTACTTGTTGGAATCGCGAACCCAACGAATCCAACGGAACCAAAAAAATGAATTACTCATGTACTCGGTTCCGGAACCGAAAACATAGGTACTCGCTGGATCCGAACCCTAGAATCACATATAATCGATGGATCCGAACCCTAGAATCACAGGTAATCGCGGGATCCGGACCCTAGAATCACAGGTAATCGCGGGGTCCGAGCCCTAGAATCACATGTAATCGCGGGATCCGAACCCTAGAATCACATGTAATCGCGGGATCCGGATCCATATTTTAGAGGTACTCACTAGTTCTGGATCCTAAAAAATCAGGTACTCATGGATCCGAACCCAAAAAAATTGGCGGATCCATTCCGTGTTGGGAGGAGCGGACCCAATGCAACGCTTTATCCCGTGGCTATCTTCAAGTGTAGCGTTGTAATCAATACTTACTAGTTATTAGTTATAGACATCTAATGTAAGCTAGTCTAGAGATGTACTTAGTACATGTCCTGACAAAACACAATTGTATACTAGACATTGGTCTAGTGTGTCGGTACATATTTGTCGCTAGGCTTCAGCTCTTCACTTCCTTCCCGACACTAAGCCTCACGTTGGCTGTCTCAGTGATTGTCCCTTTGTGCTGTGATTGTGATTGTAACTAAGCACACGTCAGTTACCTTCTATAATGAACGCCTTTGCATAGTTCTACACTCCCCCCCCCCCCCTTACACACAGAGAAATAGAACCAACTACCCCACACCCCGCCCGAGGAAATCTTCTTCGCAGTCCGCAAGTCCTCGTTCCACTTCGCCACTAATGAGCTAAGAGATGGTCGCCGCAAGGCATGTGCGGCGAGGAATGCAGCTATGATTCATGGGTGTAAGGAGTATTTCGACAACCTACCGGCAGACCACGATGAAATCCTTCCCCGCGATATGGTCGCGGAGAAGACACGGCTTCCCGAAAACGACCGCGTCTCACCAAACACGGAGGCGAGGGACCATGACGACGACTCATCTTATTTAGACATCCACGATGGAGACGACCCGCACATGACAAATGGATTTAGATATGAAAGCTATGTCCATTACATTTATCGAGCTCACTGAATGATAGGGCGATTGTATTGATGCAAATGATAAGCGCATTTTTTTCAAAATGTGTCATTACCGACTAAATCAAACACTTCACTTTTCACATCAAACTATTATGTCTTGTCTACACCTACAATTGTTGCATGTGCGTTCGCCACACCCAATTTTGTGCCCATGCCCTTACATCAAACACTGAACCGCATATTTTTGGACGCATTGATTAAGGTGGGCACTAATTCAGGGATGAATTGATTAAATAGGGCACCAATTCACGGACGCATTGATGCGGTAGATGTATCACGATCCCATGAATACATCGATGTTTGATGCGAAGCCTTATCGCTATGCTTATTTTTTTATTGCACTCGTCAACTTATTCAATCCTTGATAATGAACGGGTACCTTCCATTGTTGCTCATAACGCGCGCATGCCGCCATGGCGTCCTACTACTACTACTACTTGATTAGATGACGGACTCCAAAGCAAGGTGGGCTAGGACGCAAGGGGGAGGGGGGAGGGGGGGGGGGGGGGGGGGGGGGGGGGGGTAATAGGGGGTGAGCTCGGCCATACCCGAATCTCTTGTCCATTTATTTAGGTGCGGTTTGATGTGCGTTGCCGCATGTTGTGTTTTAAGGCTTGCTATTTTTTGCGGGCACGCACTTGTAAAGGCGGCAGCTTCGGGGTTGGATGAGATACCGCTTGCGTTCCAAGGCCGAAAGGAAACCTCGGCAATAAATTGTAGCCCGAAATACGGGTATTGCTTGCGTGCAACATGTGAGCCACAACCCCCCACACCATCACCCAAGGACGGAGATTTTTAAGAAAGGTAAATACATTTTGTATCATTACCATCACTGTTTCGGCTCACCTTGCCCCAATCACAAGTAAGGTCCATGTATACATGGCGCTCTCGTTGAAAACACGAATGATTGTTAATCACCGAGTCTACTATAGGACATCAGTGCCCGTACACGTATTCTTACATATTGATGTACGGGCACTTATATCCTATAATAGCCCCTCTAGATCATTGACCGTACATTTATGCACGCTAGAGGTTTGTCTCTAAGATTGCTAATCTACAGGTCATCGCCTGGTGCGTGACCGCTCCTTCTATGGCAAGCGACTTATGTGTGGCCGTTGCTTCTCTGTCGAGCGACTTCTGTGTGGCCGCTGATTCTAAGGAGGTGGCTGTTTTTGAACGGCGTCGGACTTGTGGCTACTTTGATATATCCTATAATAGAGTCCGACTCCTATCTATGAAAGAATACAATGTAACACGAAATTGATAGTACATACGCGTCTCGTTGCGAAAATATGTGCTTGTAAGAGGATGCATGTCATTAAAAACATTTCGTTCATTTATTTTCCATGTAAGGTAGTTAGAACAATGTGCAGTTTTTGCAACGTCGTTTTGTTCATTATTCCGTGCTGACAGAAATCGCCATCTATTTTATTCGGCATTTTTGCTTCTCTATTGAGCGCAGACAAGTTTGGGAGGCATTTATGGGAGCAGAATAGGGGGTGTGAAAATAGTAATTCAAGCCCCAAACAATGGAAATTGATTTCGTAGCCTTAACTTGAAACCCATGGCCTGTGGTCCTAATAGAGAAAGCGGCGGTCTCAGAGGCCACCGGGGCTATCGGGCTCCGGTATCAGGAAGTCCATCGCGCGGCTCCGCAGCAAGTCCATC
This sequence comes from Tetraselmis chui, assembly GCA_026401115.1. Taxonomy (NCBI): domain Eukaryota; kingdom Viridiplantae; phylum Chlorophyta; class Chlorodendrophyceae; order Chlorodendrales; family Chlorodendraceae; genus Tetraselmis; species Tetraselmis chui. The sequence continues at coordinate 104,456 of JAPMLY010000540.1, forward strand.
AGCCTGATATTCCAGGTGTCAGGGACTCCGGGGAAGGCATAGTTTATGGTCGACTTGGGTATGTGCCAGTTCGGCTCGTCGGAAACCTCCCAGACGTCCAAGTAGCGCCACCCAAGGGCTGGACACTTTGCCTCCGCGCCGTCGTTGAGCTGCGCGAGACGCGCGTTTATGGGGTCGCCCAGCACCGACGAGTTCCCCACCGCGAAGTGGGCGTGCCGCGGCGCCGTCCCCCTCCACACGACAACGGGCTGATAGTTGAGGCCGCGATCCAGGGCGGCCTTCAGATTATCCATCGACTGCACGCCCAGTCGAAGCAGACCCTCATCCTCATCCTCGCCCGCCTCCATGTACTGTCGGATGTCCGGCTTCATGGCCGTGAAGGTTGACGGAACCGACAGTCGAGTGTGAGCGGCGGCAACCACGACGTCCGGCTTCCAAAACGCCACCCAGTCTGTGACGCTTGCCGGCCACTCGCCCAGCAACACACTGACGCGGAGGACGGCAAAGGAGGCGTTGCGCAGCTGCGGCACCCGAAACTGATGCCAGTACCCGTCCGCCGACACGCCCCCCTTGAACGCCGCCTCCGCGCTGACCACCTCCAACCCCAGCTGGCCGCTGATGTAGCACGCCAGAGCCGCGTACTGACTCACCGTGTTTGCGTCGCCGAGCAGCAGAACCCGCTTCCCCGCCAGCGCTCCCCTCATCTCCTCTACCCACCCCGCCTCCCGAGGTCTACTGAATTCAGCGCACATCTGGGCTGACGGGCTGCCGTGATGCTCCCAAAACAGTGGCTGGTGCGGCGTCCAGCTGTGAAACCCGTCCGCCGCGCAGCGAAGCGGAGTGTAAGGCAAAGCACAAAGCCCCTACCGCCACACGCGCACGAAATGCGTTGGCGTCAGTAAAGAAGACAACACGGCTCCACCGAGAGTGTCATCGCTACGAGAGAAGTGAAGGACGAAGAGGAGACGGCTGACATACCGGTGAGTCGTTATGGAAAGGTTGCTGTGCCTCATGTACGACGCAAGGCCCGGGACCAGCAGGGGGGCAGTTGGGTCCCGCTTGCGATGCAGCGACGCTGCGCGTCTTATGACCTGGTCGGAGAGGCTTTTTAACTCCTCGTCGCCCCCGCGGTTTTGCGCAGCTGCAGGGCGCTGCCGCCAACGAGAGGATTGCGCAGACGAGGAGGCCGGCGCGCAGGGGAGCCGGGCGCGTGCTCATCCCGGCGCTACCTCCCGTTTGCCACGCACCACGCACGTCGGCCTCCAAAAGAAGCGCGAACCAATTTCTCTTAATCCAATCACTTAAATCAGCTGTCAACCCACAAGTATTAAGGGCACCCTAGGTGCACGGCAACAGCAGAGTGTCAGTGTGACCAGCGCGACTGCTAATAGTCGTCAGTGCGACGGTCCAAGGGAGTAAATATGCCGAGTGCGGGCATATCTGGTGGAACCACTAGTATACTGCAGCCAGCTGTCACCGGAGCGTCAAGGTCACAAGGCATATCGGGATCTCGCGGGGCTGAATCCTTCCTCACCAGCACTTCGATATTGCTAACGCTATCTGTGTCGCAGCAGCTGGCATCTCTTCGGGGCGGCAGCTGACAGCCTGACACCAATACCGTGGATGACCGGACGGTGTCGCTGTGTCAAGTCAATAGAGACAAGACGTGCGGATTCGATAGTAGATATTATGCATATAATTCTTACAAGAAAAAGCAGTGGAAACCACTAATCAAAACCTACGGGATTTAAGCCTTTGTGTGTTTGCGCCCCCGGGATATGGGACTTGCAGGTAACCCGCACTGGCACCCTCTACAGGCGGCGTTTTGCAGGCATGGCGTTTTGCAAGCATGGCTGAGAGCAGAAGTTCGAAACAAATCTCAAACTCATCATATTGGGGATTTAGGCTTTTGTTGGTCATATTATTGGTGACATAGAGGTTTGAATTCAGGGCTACCTCCGACGGTACATCTAAAAGAGAGGGAGGGAGAGAGAGAGGCTTTGTCTGCCAGAAGCTAGTGACTAATTTCTCGTCGCGGTCACTGACCAACACACGAGGCATTCCATGCAAGCGGTAGACTCCCTTTAAAAACAAAGTAGTAGTTTCTTCGGCAGTAACGCTCTATGTACACGGCATGAAATAGGCCATTCGAGTCAAATGATCGACCATAATCAGCACACTATCAAAGCCATTGCTCACATGCAAGTGTGTAAAGTAGTCAAGACCAACTGTGTGCCACGGTCTAGGTAGAATAGGCAATGGGTAAAGAGTCGCAGCCATATGTGGTTGAATCTTTGCTCGTCGACACACGACGCAGCGCTCCCAAAAATCTTTCACGTCTTGGCGAATTCGGTTCCACCAGAATCTGTCGAGCGCTTTGCAAGAGTGCTGGCAACTCATCTGTGACCAACTGACGAACTTTCGTGCAGCTATGTGATCAATCTCAGTCGGAGCTCAGAGTTCCGCGGGATACAAAGGCGATCGAGGCGCCAAAAGTACCCATCTATGGCTTCTATCCGGCTGTCTTTCGTCCACTCACCCCCGTTCCCATAAAACGAGTCTTGGAAGTATCCCTCGCGAATGAGATCAGCGAGCTCATGGCTCAGCTGCAACGCGTTAACCGTCATTAAGTTTACTTGTGCGTCTTCTAACAACAGGTGGGACTTCCGTCGTAGTTTTGGACATGTTTTGAGAAGTTCGGCCACGACCTCCTTGTCCTCCTCCACGTCCTCGACCTCGACAAGCACCAACACCGTTGTTGCGCTTCCAGATTTTCGAGGCTCCTACTAAGGAGTCCTCATAAGTGCGCTTCTTGGTAGGTTGGCCGTCTCCGGGTGGTATCGACGGACTAGCGGGTAATCTAACACCACCTTGATGGGGCGAGTCGGTAACGACGTCGTTGAGGAAGTTATTATGCAGCTCCACGAGTTTCAGATTGTACCCTCTTCGAGAAAGATGTGACTTGGCTTGGGTCTGTAGCTGAAAATTAACCAGTCCATTGATGAAACGAACACATCGAAGGTCAGCTGTCATGTTATGACGACACCTCCGTAAAAAGTCGTTGAACTGTTGGGTGTAGACGGCGTACCTCATGTTACCATGCGTAATTCCAAAAAAGGCGTTAATTGCGTCATCTTGAATATTTGGTAGCAAGGACTTCTTACGAAGCTTCTCCACCAACAAGTCAAAAGAGGTTGAAATGCCTGCTTACGGTTCAGCCACCACCTGTTCAGGGGTCCAGAAAACTGTGAAGTAATCCATATAACTGCGTCGTAAGAATCAGCAACAATTCCGAAAAAACACGAAACGTTGCGGCTGTGCCTCGAGCCAGTCCTCAAGATCACACGGTTCACGTCCAGACTGGAACTTCGAACTAATTGCAGCTTTACGCTGAGTTTCATTAAGCGTAACAAGTAGACCGGCGAAGTTGGGTGTAGGGACATGAGCTCCCATTCGTAGATCAGTCGGAGTCACAACACACAACTGGTTTATGTAACCTCGGATAAGCATCCACACATGGCAAGAGTCGACGGAGATAAGCCGAGGGTAGAGGAAACGTGCCTCGGTATCGACGTATCGTCATAGCAGAGTACTTGGTGTGTATAGAAAGAACGGCGAAAAGTCTCCCATTGAGTCACGTAACCCAAGTGAAGCAACTCGTACTTATGCTTCAGAGCTCGAAGTAACCCATGTTTAGCCGGCGTAAGTGAAAGACCGTCAATGTCAATCGTTGCCGGTAGAGCGTAAGAACCATCCGCATTAATAGTCGACTAGGCATTAACAACCTGCTCGAGCTGAGCAAGTGTACACAAATGAGTCGTCACGTAAGGAAATTGAACATACGCCGAAAAGTCGTAAACAAGCGGACGTTGCCCTTCGGGTTATGCGACGCGAACCGGAGCGTCAGAAGAACCGGGGGGTCAAGTCATCAAAAGTCAAGATAAGGCAAGTTTTCACGTGTAAGTCGCGAATAGCAACATTGACATGCTCTTAGTTAGGCAAAATCAAACCAACACGAAACCAAGCTTTACATGCACAAGGCTCGCGTTGTAAAATGAGCTTAATGTCAGAGGCTTTGGAACCACCAATGTGAAGTTCGACCACCACTTAACGACTTGGTCCAACGGAAGCCATTTCGAATCAAGAAAGTAGCGTCGAGCAAATCAAGCGACCGTGAAACGTGTGTTGACCAAAAAGCTCCGAAACCAGTGTGGCGGTTAGCTTTCGGAAAACTTATTGCAGACACAATTCTATTTTGTTGTGTTCAGTCGTTTCTATATCGCTAGGTGGAAGTGCAGATGGAGGGAGAATGGAGAAGATGGCTATGTCACCTCCCTCTATTGCACTCGGCTTAAATAGCTTTCCGCCTAGATAGCTTGCACCTGCTCGTGATCAATTCTCTTGCTAGGTGCTTTGGCTTTCCAACCGTCATCAACTCACTACATACGCGGCTCGTCGAGTCTAGGGAATCGCATTCTGCATTGGAAACTTCACTTGGCGCGTCATCTGGCTAGTTAGATTTAATGTGCGTATCTGTACGTACCGTGAGGTATTGGTAGTACAATACGCATCAAAACCCCTGCTAAATTGTAGTAGCGACGTACCCACGTTGTGAGTCCTTCCAATGGAAAAGCAAGAATTGTAATTAGTAGCGAGTATATGTACAATGTCATGTAATGCACTGTTGTAGGACTGTACTCGTCACAAGTAGTAGCAACAAAAACATATGTTGAAGTATAAGCATAAAATAAGGAAGATCAGCGATAGCTACACTAGTGGAAGCCTGAGCAGCAGCAATACAAACCACATGCATGCTTTCCCTGTCGGAGTGTTTATGATATTAGTGCGTATGCATGGGGTGTATGTACGTGTATGTGTATGTGCAAACAATAAAGCCAACAACAACATCAACAAGCAACATCAACAATAATAAAGTCCGCAAGCAAAAGCAACAATAACAAAGTCAACAATGTGGAGGAATGTGGAGGAATCAGGAACTTCACCCGTGGGGAGAGTGAGAGGGACTCCTCGAGACGGACCAATTGCTATACTGAATGTGCGGTTGCGCAGATGCACAATTGTGCTAACCGCGCATGCCCACATGTTGTTTGGAATAGACATAGAGTGTAACATGGAGGAGGCACAATCACGGAGGGTGCACCACGGTCGCTCAGCCTTCCCCAGCACGTGAGGCGTATACGGGGATGAGAATTGAGTGCAAAACCCAAGTATGGTGCACACGAGCCGTGTCTCGGCCAGTTCAAAAACATGGTCGGAACCAAATTGTATGGATGGTGCAAAGGCACCCAACTAGGAATGACACCGGGCATAGATGCTCCGCGCGTCTAGCAGAATAGTCTACAGCTTTGAGACAGTTTCGTCCTTCGACTTCAGAAAACGTACCCATATAAAATTTGTGTGATGGTCGATGACCAAAATGTATTAGCGCAGGCCGTACGGCGAGGGCGTATGCAGAGGGCCTTACAAATCATATGAAAATTTCTGCAGTGGAGCTGCAAGTTTGGCGGATGCCGACATGCCGTGCGATTGTGCGGGGCATAGGTGGCTTTGTTCAAGTGGCAAGAGTCACATGACAAATTGACTTCATAGCGAGGCATGGCGGGCACAGAAGGGGCAACATTCAAATGTTGGACGTGAAGGCTATGCATATTTAGGTGGCTGAGCTGCCAATGCCACAAAGCCGGGTCGCACTCGTTAGCGAGTGCAATGGATTATCCAATGGTATTGTCTACACTGGGCGGGGTCAGTATTCGCAAAAATGTGCGTCCGTGGTAGGAGGTGGAGGCCGTTTCTATACGGCACTTGCATCCCCATTCCTGTGGTGACAAGCAACATGCATGTTAGGTCTACATCAAGACCTAAGCAATAGCAACCATGTCGCCCCTTTACAGCCAATATACAACTTTCTATATAATGTAACAGAGACATCACCAGTAATTGTGACACCAACCTTAGTGCAACAACCACATCTCTTATGCTCAACATTAGTTACACTCGTACAATGCCACAACAACAACCAACCCCGCTACGGCCCACAACAACCCGTAACAACATGATACGCTTGTATCCTGTCGGCCCTCACCTAAGTCACCCGCGTATAAGACCTCGGAAGGACCAACAACTGATGTAACACTACTTCCTTCAATCAATATTCCTCTCGTTTTTGCCAAAATCCATTCCATTTGCTTACAGATTCAATAGATATATCAATGGTTTCGGCAACTATTCTGTTCCGGCCTGGCCTCCACCCTCTTTGTAGCTCTACCCTCATGTGCTCCAAAAAACGACTTCCACTCGCGTCTTCCTACAACATGCCGAGCACTCGTGCTGCTCTATCTGCTCCTTCTAATCCTCATGCTGGCGCTTTAGCTCCATATGCTGCTCCTACAACTCCTACGGCCCTTGCGGACGACAATCACCCCATGGACGTCGATGTGTCCGTTACTCAACTCACCGCCGCTAACGCCATCAAGGTCCAACTTTTTAAACGTTCAACCTCGCCACCATCTTCCGACATTCCACACGACGACAAACTACGCAATCCGCAAGACCTTGCAGCCACTAACCGTTTTATTATCATTCTCGACGAAACAAATGACGAAAAGACGCGGAACTTGCATCAAAAGGGCTTCACCTCCCGTCAAATAATTATGTCTCGGTTGCTCGTGCTCGCTACGAAACCTTCCTTACCAAACATCTACTGATCGAGTGCAAATAAATCCCGATTGTTCGTGATACCACCCGCTTCGTCTCCTAACAAAACCGACGTGCTGCACTGCTAGCCAACTTCTACGACGGCTCCCGCTTACGGCGACTTGTAATTGATTACACAAAGCACCTAACCAATAACCCGTCGCAAAAACATATGGCCACTAACAACTTCGATCTCTCGAATAAGGTCGCCGGTGCTTTCAACCTGCTCCCTCATGCGGATCGGTTCAATGAATATGTTGTCGTCGCTGTGGTTGTTCAAGCCCTGACTGACCACGTTAGAGGGAGATGTGAGGAAACTGCCGCCCATATGTGCGAATCGCGCAATACCTTCCACATCCTCAGCCGCCACGTCGAGGCTATCGACCAACTACAATCAACTTACTCCCTCAAGCCCAAGCCGTCATACTACTCAAATTACCCCCCCCCCCCCTCACAACTGCCCACGACCCTCTTTTGCTACCGGTTCTAATATTTGGTAACGCGATACTAACCGTGAACGCTTTACCGCCCCCCTGCCAAGCCCCCCCGGCCCTAACCCACCCACCAATCAACCTCGACCGGGTTATCGTCGCCATCAAGGCCGTTGTGACGGCTACAATCATTTGGGCCATTCAATTATGATACGCGCTACCACATCCGACGTTGATAAAAATGCATGGCGTGACATAGTTGCTGCTAACAAGGCTGCCACGGGAGTGCCCCGTCTTAACCTTGATCGCAAATGACGCGATGGGGCTATCGCAACAATCTCCCGCTGACACACAGGCTCGTCTTACTTTACCACGATGGCACTCTCCCGTATGTAAATCATGGCTTCCAATCTTATAAGTCAATACAAATGTACTCGTTCGTACCCGGCTGGAACTTACTTTTTCCACATTGCCACACATGCCACTGCCTCAGCTCCAATGGGTCCCACTCACAGGCCATTAGATGTTTGTATGGCTTATCAAACTATCGAAGAACGACAAGCGACTGCTTGGAATGACGCCGGTCGCTCCGCCCATCTCAAAGCTTAGCTACGCGAATCACTAGGTAAAGAATATACGTCAAAGACGATTACAAAAATTTCACTAACCCCACCTCACCGAGAAACAGTATATTGCGTATATTATAGATGATGGTTTATAATTTCTCAAACCTACCTTTCAGGAACACGAGCTAGTACCCCCTCCCACACTTCTACTTGGTTTTGGCGCGAACACGCAATCACAAGCGCCCACTCCACAGCCTCGCACACACCCAGCGCCACCATCCTCATACTCCCCCGATGGGAGCACACACCGTGCCGACATTCCAAATACATCGACTCCCCATACACCCACCACCTATACACCCTTCTCAACGACGGAAACACTTTCCTACCCCCCGACCAACACACAGGCATCCCTACCCCCACCCCATTCGGCACACGCTGGATGGTCGACATCTACCTCGTCGCCAACCCCCTCGCACTCTCCGCCTTACCCTCACACACAGCCATGACCGCCCTCCACAACACACTCGAGGCCATATACAACACATACCTCCGCAACCCCACCATCACCATCCCACCTCCACACCTCTTCGACACCTACACACCCCGCTCGGCAGGAATCTACCATCTCCCCCCAAACCCCTCCCACCCCCTTACTTATCCCCTCCCGGAACGCACGAAACTAACATACTCCCCCACTAGAGGAAATCTTGCATGGAATTGGCAGGACTTCGTATACACAGACGGCTCCAAGAAGGGAGGCACCTTCCCCCTCGGAGCGGCCGCCACCCACCCCGCCCCGGACACCCGCATCAAAATATTGGTGACCTCTACCCCTCCCTCTCACACCATCAACCGCGCTGAATCAACAGGCATAGACATAGGCCTCCAACTAGGTCACACCCACCTCCTTACAGACAGTGCGTGCTCCCTCCGCCTCATACAAGGCTACTTGAACTGCCCATCCGCTTATAGACACAACATCAACCGCGAAACGCTCCTCCATCACACACACCCTCAAAACCCGCTGCAACGCAGGCATCCGCACACACCTCGGCAAAATCAAAGCACACAACCACTCACAAGGAAACGACCTCGCAGACACACTAGCTAACCAAGATGCAGACGGACACCCACCCGACACAACATACACCACAGGTTCGGACTTGTCGATAGGCCACTGGACTTGGCCATACACCCTCATTCCACAAACGCTAGGGGAACCCCTACCCTACAAATACACAAACCTCAAAACTGACGCTCACACCCACAGCACCAAACACACTCACACACCCCTCTCACAAACATCCAAACACGGTGCCCTCCTCGCCCGCGCCGCGGAGGACGGCGCCTACTTCACTTTCCACAAAATCCACACGACACTCACCAACATCCAATTCACCCACAAGCAATAATTCATGTGGGGAGTCCACAACACCCGCCTCCTCACACACAACCCCACCCTGCGCTGCCCCATGTGTAGCCAATTCACTAGCAACGGCCACATGGCCGGTAACTGCCCCACCATGTCTGGGCTAAGACCGGACCGCCACAATAGCGCGCTACAAATCCTACTCTTCTTCATGGGCCGCCACAACGGCGGACGATGGGAGACCATCACTGCGGACTTCGGTAACAAACCCATCAAATCATTCGCTTCCTCCACACCCACCCACACCCCTCTTGACTGTCACCCCCCTCACCCCACCCACCTGCCCACCCGCCTTGTTGTTTCTGACGAAGGTCTCTCGCCCGACTCCCTAACCTCGTGCCCCGCCATCCTCCCCCTTGAGATTCTTCCCCCCGCGCTACGACCCCCAGCGCACAAACCCGACTTCATCCGCCTCCTCGAACCTCGATTCGTCGGTCACACAAACGGTCGCCGCCGATACTCATCAATTAAAAAGATTGAGATAGGGGAGTGGAAGTACTGCACGGACCACAACGTCTCCCAAACAGCCCAATTGCTTCGTGCCAAATACACACCCCTCGCAAATGCCATACCCAACCATTGGCCAGGTACCGGAGTCGACATCCTCCCCACCGTCATGAGCCGCACGGGCACACCGCACTCATCCACCATCACAAGTCTCACCTCTCTACTCACCCTCCGCACCCACCCCCTCACAAACTCATCTCCAAAGCACGACTCGACACGTCTCGCATCCTCGCACAACTCCACATGCATAATGTTCAATGGCTACATCATCTCTTACTCGTATACCGCATCAAATCCAGCAAGACCTCTCGCCGCGCCCCCGCACACTGCACCTTCGCACGCCCCTGATTGCACGCCGTCATCACCTTGCTTCGCACACTCCCCGGGGGGGAGTAAAACCCCCGAACACCCTTGGAGAGGTTGGACTTATTTGGCTAACGATCTAGCCTTGACTTTTGAGTTTCCTACATGGCATAGTTGGGAGGGCCCAGAGACAGCAACCGGCGCATACGGTACTTGGTGTAAACCGGCGCATAAGGTACATGTTGTAAACAATTTCAATTTCAATTTGGTTCTGGCGCCACATCAAATTTCATCGATCAAAAGTTTGTTACTTCACATCACCTACCTACAACAACCCCCCCAAATGTATTTCGCATTGTTATGGCCGACGGTCGTATTTCGCTTGCATCCCATTCGTGTACGCTAGCCATGAACTTCTCCGGTTTTCCAACACCGTATGTTTTATAATTACCACTCTTCAATCATCTTTCCATTGCGTACTAGGCATTTTCTTTTTGAAAACATACAACCCCGTCATTGATTGGGCTTCCTCAAATTTCATGATTCACACAAAGTCACATGCCCTATCCAATCACGCCCCGCTGACGTTGAAATCGTACACGCTAATGTTATGGCACACGAAATCAAAGAAATCCACATGTCTACAGTTTTCTTTTGCGCCATCTTTAAAATATATGACGTCACATCTTCGACTTACACTGAAAGCTCTTTTGCCGATGACATAGCATGCCTTACAACCGATAAATCGTCCGCTTACACTGATAAAATCAGCTCCCTCCTTCACAACCATGAACACATTTGTTAGCCCCTCAATTCACTTTCTCCCTTACGCGATGTCCTTGATCACAATATCTCCCTCACACCCGACGCAGCATTACCCCCTGGTAACGTATACCGTTTATCCGCCGTAGAACTCGATGGAATGAAGAAATAATTCACTGACTTCCTAGATAAAGGGTGTATTACATAATCTTATCCACCTTATGCCGCCCCCGTTCCCTTTGCTCGCAAAGCCAACGGTGGTCTTCGTATGTGCATTGACTACCGACAACTTGATAAACACACACGCAAAAGTGAATTCCATGTCCCCAATGCCGATATGCTCCTCGACATGCTTTCAGGCGCCTAGTCTACTCCGCCCTTGACCTTGCCCTCCGCTACCACCAATTACGTACTAACCCGGAGGAAACGCACAAAACCGCATTTAAAACACAATTCGGTCGATTTGAATGGCTCGTAATGCCCTTCGGACTTACATGTGCCATGTCTTCTTACCAACGCCTCGTGAACCACATTCTTAAGCCACATAAAAACACCTGCATTCTAGTCGACCTCGACGAATTGTTTTTTGTAACTCACTTGAAGATCACATACAACACCTTGACATACCTCTTCTTCTACTTGCATCCCATGACATACGCTTACGACTTCAAAAACGTTTTCCTTGCGCTCAACGAACTCAAATACCTCGGTAATGTGGATAGTAAAGATGGACAAAGACCTTCAAACAATAAAATTAAGGTTGTCTCCGAATGGCAACGCCCTAACACGGTTCAAGAAACCCAACCCCATTCTCGGTTTTTGTAACTTCTACATACGCTATGTTCACCGCTACTCACATATGGCCGCCCCCCTATATAACCTTTGTCGTAAAAACTTTCAATTTCAATGGACTACATGCGAACATATCGCTTTCAATGACCTCAAACAAAACCCTATGCTGCTCTCAAGTTTCAATGAACCCTCGTACACGTCTTGACGCTGAATTCGTAATTAGCACGGACGCTAACAAGTTTGCTCTTGGTGCTGTTTTACCCCAAAAAGATATGACTGGCAAAGTACACCCTTGTGCCTTTCTAGCTCAAGTATTTCAGCCAGCTCACACAAATTACCTCACCTACGACCAAAAGCTCCTCGGCGTTGTCTGCACTTTAAAAGAATGGCGTTGTTACATCGAAGGCAGCGCCAAGATAACAATCATCGGCGACAATGCCACACCCCGCCACCTCCCAACTCAAGAATCGTTAGGCCGACGTCACGCTATTTGGCTCAGCGACTTATCCCCGTACCTAGCCATCACCCCCCGCACACACCAACATATTATGGAAATCCTTGCCGGACAGGTTCATCAAACGAAGGAGACGCCCTTTCCCGACGCCACGAACTTCAACACACAATAGCAACCGCCGAACAAAAGATACTCGACAAAGACTTAGAAGACATGCACCATTTTTTGTCCTCCGTGTCTCACTTACAATTGAATAATGCTATAATTCATAAAACTCGGTCTGGATATGAGTAAGACACTACGTTTTGCAAATCATCCCTCCGTAACGGCGGTCGCTTTGATACTTCCAACAACCTCTACTGGATGGCCGATGAAACTTGTTTGCCGAATGATATTTCCTTTCGCAACCTCATTGCTACTTAAGTTAACAACGCCGGGCACCCCGATCCAAACCGCACCCTGATCATTGTTTTTAAAATGTTTTGGTGGCCGCGTATGCGAAAAAGCGTGACACACAATTGTGAAACTTGCGTAACATGCCAGCGCATTAAAACTCTCACTACTAAACCACTTGGCTCACTTCTCCCTTTGCCTAACGCCGCATGCCTATGGGAAACTATAAGCATGAATTTTATAATCGGCTTGCCAATTGTTGATGGTTTCGATTGTAGTACAACCTTTGTCGACTCCTTTACTAAACAAGCTCACTTTATCCCTTGCTTAATTCACACTACTTTTCTTACAACAACACATTTCATTCCGCAATTTTAATTCTCATCATCTGAAGCCCTTTACGGACTAAACCCCATATCACCTGCCAATCTCCTCACCACCAACCCGACCTATGCCCCCTTGGATGTCATTGCCAAGATATGTGATATTCACGCCTTGATATCCGAACACCTCAAACTCGCCGATGTTCATCAAGCCACGTACTACAACCGCCGCATTTAACCGTTTGAATTCACAGAAAGTGACTTTGTTTGGCTCTCATCTACAACTAATCCCTTGCTACGCAGCCAACCAGACTTCGCCAACGCTTCATTGGACCGTATGTCATTTCTGCAAAAATTTCGTCACACGCTCACCGCCTCCGCCTCCCCCAGTCCATGCAATGCCATAAAGTTTCCACCTTCTCAATTTGAAACCATGTCATTCACCCCACTGCCCGCAAGATAATGTCCCCGGCCGCATTGATGCCCCACATGATGAGTTCATCGTGGACGATGCTATTTTGGACTTCCGCATTACCCACTCGCCGGACCGAAGCCCACGTGGCCCACGCCTTGAATTTTTCACGTATTGAAGACAATTATGAGACCACACATGACTCTTGGGAGCCGTTGGCCAACCTCAAACACACGGAGGTGCTTCACGAATTTGCATCGCTCCAACACAGCTCTCGCGGGCTTGTTACGCGAGCCCACGTACCTCCAGCACCACAGCCAATACCCGGCGACCTTTCTTCTCTCCATTTCCGTAAAATGCCATAACGTCTCTCACTTTTTATTTGGGCGGGATAGGAATGTTAGGTCTACAACAAGATCTAAGCAATACCAGCCATGTCGCCCATGTACCAGCCAATATACAACTTTCTACATAATACAGCAAGCATATCATTAGTGACTGTGACACTAGCATTAGTGCAACAACCATATTACCTCTTATGCTCAGCATTAGTTACACTCGTACAACGCCACGACAGGAACCAACCCATTTACGGCCCACAACAACCCATAACAACATGATATGTTTGTATCTTGCATGCCCTCTGCTAAGTCAACCGCGTATAAGACCTCGGAAGGACCAACAACTGATTCAACATTACTTCATGCTATCAATACTCCTCTCGTCTTTGCAAAAAGCCATTCCATTTGCTTACAGACTCACTAGATCTATCAATGCCCGAGTCAAAATCAGTAGGAAACAAAAATTCACACCCGGAGTGCTTATGCATCCAGCTCACACTTAGAAGACGACCGATATGATGCGCCGACCTAGACGTTAGATCAAGCGTGCATAGTGCATGAACGAGGCGAAACAAAGTTTGACCTGAGACTATGAAAATATGCGCACGAACAATGCCGCTGCCCTTCACAGTAACACCGACACCACCGATTGTACTGAGTCGAGAACGTGACCAAAAGTCAGTAAAGTCCGACCGAAACGATGTGAGGTTGACTGAGCACGTAGAGTCAACTAGCGAATAACCAGATAGGTCAGCAAGGTAAGCATGAGATGACGTGAAAGCAACAGAGGCAAAGGAGGCAAAGGAGGCACTTGCCGTATTGCCGTCGTACTCGTGAATAGGGAAGGTTGCCTCATACACCTAACTAGGTGGGGCTTGTCCGGCATACTTGTCAACGATATGCTTGCGCTTGGCGAGCGTCCAACGTAGAATGTCCGCGTCTAGTGTGTGGAAGGTGGGGGTTCATCTTGGGCCGTCACGCGCCTAAATACCAAGATCGGACTCACCGGGTTTCGAGCCCGCGACCTTTCGCGTAATAGGCGTGCGCTTTACCGGCGCACCGGAAAAGAAAGGATGTCTCTTAGTGACTTCTAGACACTAAGTTCTAATCACGACATTACCACGGCCTCTCCCGGACTCTCCCCTAACCGCAGCCCGGCTCCAAAACCAATGTGGAAGGTGGGGGTTCATTTTGGGCCGTCACTCGCCTAAAATCCAAGATCGGACTCACCAGATCTCGAACCTGCGATCTTTCGCGTGCTAGGCGTGCGCTTTACCGGCGCACCGGAAAAAATGATGTCTCTTAGTGACTTCTCACCACTAAGTTCTAATCACGACAAGTGCTTTGCATGTGGACCAAATATGGTCCGGGTTACCGCATGCACCGCACTTATGGAGAAACTTGAACATGTCCGGACGCATGTTGGCCACCCAAGGACCAGCCCCGCGACCCCCTTGACGCTGGCGATGATGCGATATGCAAGGAACGCGTTGATTGGGGGAACTAGCGGGTAGGCTGCAGGAGTTAACGACTCCTCCGCGTCTAGATTCTGCCCCTAGTGGATGATGCTAGCCATGATCTTGCCGGCCGACATGACGTAGTCCGTGTCAAAAGCATTAATAGCGCACTACTTCACGTGACCATGATGTCCAATATTGGACAAGCCGCGGATCAAGACTAGAGCGAGGACGTGGTGACGAAATGCCGCATGCCCGCCCTTTAGTTGGAGGCAGTCGTTTAAGTCGTCGAAGTGTTGGCGGACCGCGTGAACGTACGCAGCCATTGACTGCCCATGGGCCTGCCGAACCATGATTGTGTCCGGCATGGAGAGGGTGCGAGAGATGGAGTGGGCATCGAATATCTTGTACAACATCTCGCACGCAACAATACCGCAGTCGAGGCGGCAAGCCGACACGCAAGCGAGGGCATGAGATGTGGTCTTGTGCTGCCGAACGCGCTCAACCGCATCGCGTGGGCGATGCGCTGAGCAGTTTGATTCAACGGGACACCGGACGAGGACATGGCGACGTGGGGAATAAATACCGCAGCTTTAAGCGACAGAAAGGACAGAACGTTACGTTTCAAAAATATAAAGTCCCCGGTTTTTGGCATCATAGGGGCGTCCATGGGATAGGACCACACCAAGGAGTTTCCGTCAAAGTTAGTTGCATGCTAGCTAGACCGTGTGAGTTACGAACGCATGATCGATCGTGAAACGCTGAATGGGCCCACTATTAGTGGGCACTTAACGTGGAGGTGGTGGGGGGTAGTCGCTAGTACTCATGTAGCTAGCGGCCACATGCGTGGCGGCCGAGTCCGTGGTAATGGCCGCGGGGTGATCACGTAGGGCGTCTCGGCGGGGCAGCTCCGACATGGTCTTGGCATGCTCGTCCAGTCGAGTTTGTAAGGCTTGAAGTTACTCCATAACGACGCGAATGATGTCCGCCGCTGATGGTGAGGTTGGCCTATTGTCGCCTTGACGGGGCGAGTTGGGAGCGGTGTTGGTTTCTGCAGCCGACGCAGTTTATCCTTTCTGCGCCATGCCAGAGAACGAGTACCAAAGCAGCGGAAAAATCTACTAGCTATCGCTGCGCATAAGTGTGGACGGCTTGATGCCTGACGACCCCTCGGCGTGATGTCCCGGGGTGTCTCAGAATATCCGGCGGCCGAGGTCGTTACATGCCTGTGTATATTTGCGGTGGCTAAAACGGTTGACGTTGTCGTGCACCATGTACATGAGGTGTTCACCCTCAGAGGTAAACACCTCATGTATGCTCCCCCCATTACTCGAGCTTGGACATGTATGCACCATGTCCACACACGCGAGTGCGCTTGTTTGGGTGGGTATGTCGACCTTGTTGATAGTAGGATAGAGCCGTCGAAGGCTAGAGTAGACACATGCAGAGGTGTCGGTTGTAATAGCAAGCAGAATAAAAGCGACTGTGAAGTGTGTAAAGTATTAGATATTCAACAAATATAATTGGCGTTGCCTTCGGGTGAGTTTCCAAGCTGCACGGCGGTAAAATTTACCCTCTTGGGTAGTCTTCAGGTGGAGGGCTCCATAACATGTTGAACGTGGTATGCACGGTTCGATAAGGAAGACAATGTAAAATGGGGGGTGCTAATTGTAGATACGGTGACGACCAACCTTGGGTGACGGCTCGTGTCGAGACGGAGGAAGTGATTGAGTCGCTGGAGTTGTTAGCTAACTAAGGACTCGCTAGTACTATTGTGCATCAAGCACTCTAGTGAATGTCCTGTACATAAGGACTTCTAGTAGAGCATGCACTAGCTCTCTGTAGTGACTTGCAACATGGTTATTAAAATGGGTCGGCTTAGAGTGCACTACTAATAAGCCTGAAATGAATATACAGTACATGAATCACCTGTATAATTATAGCAACGACATGTCAATTTAGACAGCAGAAAACAATTACCATGTGATCAATAGTTAGATGAGGGCCAATAGCATACCAGCGAGTCGGTCGAGCACCGAGAGCCAACAAATCGTTTTGCTAATGCGAGTACTACTCCCGATAACCCAGAAAGTGTAGTTTTGGGGGTTTAACGCATGAAACATTGAGAGCGACGTTAGATGCATTTTGGTACATTTAGTCTTTTGAGTGTTTTAATAAGAATTCTCGCGGCCAATATGTGTTTTCTCCGTAAAGCAAAGTGCCAAAGTGTGCTTTCTCTTGTTGATCACTATTCGAAAATACTCTGCAATTCGGTGGCATGAGTGTGCACGCGTGCTTGGACACTGGATGGACAGATCGACAGGCACTCTTCTGCCTGGAGTATCAACATAATCGAATTGTGGAAAATATTTTGACATTGTCTACACTCCTGCCGGCCACTTGAATATCGAATGCGGTACTCGTTCACGAATTGTTTTCGCGTTGCGATTCTAAGCTATGGACGGGCAGTTGTCTCTGTGTCCGGTAATCAAGGCAACTTGGTATGGCTGTTGTCTTGATGCCAGCAACGTCTTTGTCCGTCCAAATTGTCAGCGGAAGCGTTTCACGATGATTCAGCATGTCGGCAAAATTAGCATATTTGAGGACACGCGAAGCGGGAGATTGATTGCAGTCCCAGAAAGAAGTCTAATGTAATATTCGGACAATACAATACAATAAATACACACACACACACACACACACACACACACACACACACACACACACACACACACGTTTTGCCGTGACTAAATCAAGCCACGTTATTGGTTCCCATTCTTCGTTTGCATGCAGTTCATTTCAAAAACACTGATGGTAAAATCAATTTCAAATACCTTCTCCCTCTCCACACCCAACATCTGAAACACCATTTGAGTTTCTGCCGCACCACTCAAGTGTTGCTTTAAGGCCAGCGCCACTGAATAAGTACCAACGTGCAATGACTTCCAACAAAACTACGCGCATGCCGTAAACAGCCGCGTGCATCTCAAGAGCGATCAGCATCCCGCATCTCTTGCACCCGACAACATATCAAAATCGCCCCTGCCCCTCCTTGCACTCATCCTACTCCTTGGCTTTCTGTTTCCGCATCTCCAGCTCTTTCTCAAGGTCCTCCAGGCTGAGATCCTGCGCGGGTTTGGCTGGGCTCTCGGCCTCGTCTGCAAACTTCTCCTCTCCCTTCACCGACTCCACATCAGCTTCCTTTGGCGCCGGGTCACTTCGAACCTCGGCAGCCGGCGCATCCTTGCTCTTCTCAAGCCCAGCGGGGACGGCACGCAAAAATAACACAATCTTATTAGAAAAAATCACACACACACACACACAGAGAGGCAAACTCCCCTCCCCTCGCTCACGCTTACATGGTGCAAACATTCCCCGGCCATGCCAACGGTTACACAAACACTAGTGAAAACGCATTCACAGGCGATAAAGACCCTGACAATTGAACACATGGGCGGGCAATGGACGAAGGGATGCACCAACATCCAAACCACGCGCACACACACACACACACAACCCACCCAGAAAAGACACGCAGACGCTAAAGAAAATACACACGCGCTGCCACATACCCCAGCCCCCATACAATAACGCATCTCAGCACGTTCTTCTCCACCCCCCCCCCCCACACACACACACACACACACACACTCACATATACACACACAAAAAAGTGCTCATCAACACACCGCACTCATCAACACACCGGCAAGCATGCAGAGGCTTCCACACACACCGACACGCTAACAAACTGCACGCGCGCACACATGCATACACACGCACACACACGCACACAGACACACACACGCACACACACGCACACACACACACACACACACACACGCAATACAACGCGGATACACGGTCTGTCGATCAGTACTTTTGGCATGGGCGCTGTCCAACCTGCTCGCGGGCTGAAGATGCTGCGGATGCTTCGTTGAGTCCCTCTAAGGTGGCGGATAGGAGCCGCGCGTTATCATCCTCCACCGGATCTATTTCGATATCCACTGCCGGTGGTGCCTGGGGCTGCGGGTTGGCAACCTCCTGCGTTGGAGCAACAATGACCCAGGACCATTCAACCCCCCCCCCCCTCCCCTTCTCCAAGATCATGCGCATATCGGCCAATTCAAACAGGTGATAACCAAGCTGTTTTGCAACTTGCCCGCATCTTCGCCATCGCTTTGTTTGCTCGTGCAATGGCCGGGAAGAAGTTGTCGTTGTTCTCAATAGCCAACGTGCCGGTGAAGAGCACGATGGCTCCACCGATGAACAGCACCCACACCTACGTGTGTCACAGAACATTGGAACTACCATCAGATACCCATCAGCCAGGAGGAAGGCTCGTCGCTTCGTTCGTGCATCACAGTGTATGCGCGCCAGCGCGCGTGAGCGTGTGTGTGTGGGTATGGGTATGTGTATGTGTGCGAGAGAGAGAGAGAGAGAGAGAGAAAGAGACTTTCTGTGAATCTATGTGCATGTGTGCGTGCGTGCCGTGTATTCCTGTGTCTAGGAATGTGCTTTTGCATGTGTCTCAATGTGCGTGTGTGTGCTTGTGTGTAAGTCAGTGTATAGTTGCATTTACGAGGGCAAGCGCGCGCGTGCGCGCGTGTGTGTGTGTGTGTGTGTGTGTGTGTGTGTGTGTGTGTGTGTGTGAGACATAGAGAGGAGGGAGAGAGGGAGAGTGTGAGAGAGAGACAGAAAAGGAGATTCTGTGAGTTTTGGTGCATGCGCGAGTGCTTGCTGTGTGTCTCTACGTCGGGTAATATGCTTGTGCATATGGCTCTACGTGCGTGTATGGTTATGTGTGAGTGAGTGTGTGTGTGTGTGTGTGTGTGTGTGTGTGTGTGTATGTGTGCGTGTGTATGTCCGTTTGAGAGACCGACACAGCTTCTGTGTGTGTGTGCCCATGTGCGTGCGTGCTATGTGTCTCCGTGTTTCTGTGGAAATGTGCGAGAAAAAGCTCAGCTTGTGCGCATCTGTCTGCTTGTGTAGAAGTGTCTGTGTTTGAGTTTGTATATGATTTTGTACAAGACTCCGTGTGTGTATGTGTGTGCGTGCGTGAGTGCGTACGTGTGAGAAAGAGAGGGAATATGTGTGTGTGTGTGTGTGTGTGTGTGTGTGTCAATGTGCCTGCGTGCTGTGTATTTAGGTGCCTGTGTGTGTTAAAACGTGCGAGGAAATATTTCCGTGCATATGTCTGCGTGTGTGGAAGTGTCTGTGTTTGAGCCGGTGTGTGCCTGAATGTGTGTGTGTGTGTGTGTGTGTGTGTGTGTGTGTGTGTGTGTGTGTGTGTGTGCTTTCACGTGTCCACGTATCCGCGTGTCTGTGAGTGTGTGAGTGGGTGCATGCGTGTGCGTGTCGGTGTGAGTGTCTATGTCCGTGACAAGCCCCACCTTATCCTTCTCCACAGCCTTCTTCAGCACAAGAGGCTTAGCCTGCTGCGTCACCTGATCGTTGGGGATGTACTGCACATGAGCAAGAACATAGCAGGATGTACTCAGAGTAGCTCCATAAAGTGCTGACGGTGACTCGGCGCTGGGCTCTGGTCACCCTCTCAATAACTTGTTCGTATACGGAGGCGGACAGGACCTGAATGTCGGCGGCGGCTGGGAGCGGCGAGAGTAGAAGTGTTGCTGATGCGACAGCTGCGAAGCCTCCCAGTAGAAAGCTGGGAAGGGCGCCTGCCTGTGCGCACACAAGTCACCGCGCCGTCACACTCTCTCTGCAGATAAGCCGCTAGGGGCCTCGAGCTACAGCGGAAGTAGTGCAAGCTGGTGGGACATATATTAACGTTGTACTCACCAGCTGACGGGGGGCTGCCGGAGGCATCTCTCGCGAGTGCACTGAGTGTCGGCGCACTCTGCTCGGAACGGCGCGGCAGCCGCATCGAGTGGAGGGTAGTGGCGATCGCCTGCTGATCGCTGTGCCTGGTCGGCTCAGCTGCGCTGTTAACGACGCCATGTTATTGTGCTTTATCATTGTGTTTTATATACTACTAATGACAGATGGTTGGCAGATGTGTTATCGTCTTATATTCAGATGTTGAGCCTCAGATGGGCCAGGAATGCGTGTCTGATCCGAATCTATTTGGAGAAGCTCCAGACGTCAGAGACGGGCAATAAGACAGGATGCCGACCTGACCAGTCTGCGCTGCCCCGAGGACACTCGGACAGGGGAGAAGGACGTGGGTTCGCCTCAAGAGTGGCGACGGTTTCACTGTACTGCCAGCTCGGCACGGCGGCGGGAGCACGCAGCGCACGGAAAAAAAATCTTACAAGAAAAATGAGCAGTGGGAAGTGCCGGGTAGTTAGGGTTTCCCTCCCTGCTCGTCCTTTACCTGTACACAGTTTAAGGCTACTTCTTAGATGAAGATGAGAGGTTACGCTGGATACCACCAAGCAAAAAGAAGAAATAATTGGGTTTACCCTAGGGCACGTTTTGCCAAAGATTGTAGTTTGCTTACAATTTGGCCAAAGGACACCGACAGGCGTGGCCTGGGGGACGATTAGCGCAGGATTATAGGGTTGGGTGGGTGGATTCGCGCGAAGCCTAGATTGGCTGAGCGCGAAAGCAGAGAGTACCAGGCTCGTGGCTAGTTCCGGCTTATGAGGCGAGGGCTAGCTAGAGCTGACCGTTGGGGAAGTCGTTGGTCGTTGATTGCGTCTATCTATCAGGGCAAGGTGCTTATCATGCAGGTGCGACGCGCCGCTATTAACGGTAACAATAACCGCTAGTGTCACTGTCCCGTACACATGGGAGTTGGATACGCAAGCCTCTAGATTTAAATCAATTTGACCATTTACCCTAGGGCACGTTTTGCAAGTAACCTAAAGCCAAAGGCTTGCACAGCCAAAATTAGTGTTGCGGGGCGGACGGGGCGAGCCAACCGAAGTAACGCCAAGCAGCATGTGCTGGGGTCATGGTAGGGTCAATGTACTTTTCTTCGGTCACGGAGCTGTTCTTGGCCCAACCACCCATGCATTTGATAACGGGGAGGGGGGCGCCGATGCAACTAGCAGCGGACGCGGCCCCTTTCCGGAGGCTGTGCGATGTCCACTTGAAGCCGGCTGGCGCGTTAGTGTTAATTGTGCGGAGTGCAAGGGCCAGCCATGTGGAAAGTGTTGAGGCGGCTCTCTATTAGACGGAGGTTTCAGCAGGTGAGAAGCTCCAGAAAGCGGACGGGGGGGGCGCATGTAGCAGGTCGCGCAGAAAGCCTCTCACTGCTGGGTATAGTAGTCCATGAGGTCCGCTAAGATGGGGTTAGCGGGTATTGGAACTGCTAGCACGAGTTTGTCAAGGGTGTCGCGGCGCTAGTTCCTTTTGGACTTGCGGACGAACAGATAAATTTGTTGAGAGGGTCTGTCGACGCTGAGGTCACCGGTAAGGCAGCGGGCGCATGTTTCTACGCGGCAGAAAAAAGTGTAGTTCACGCACACCGCCAGGCACGCGCCAAAGCACTCGAGTAGATGGAGGGTAGCTAGAGATCACGTGAGGCTATCACGGAGAGTATTAGCTGCCGATAAGATGTCGAGGGCGACGGGGGCGGGTAGCGGAAGTCTCGTGTCGGTCGGAACGAGGCGGTGTTGTAGCATTTCGAGGCCGCGCCGCGCGTCGGCGAGTAAGTCCCCGACAACGATGGGTGGGAGCTGGTGGTCGCGGAAGTACTTGTTGACTGCTGAAAAGTCAGGTTGCAGCGAGCTTGCGGCCACCGTGCCGAGTAGTCCTAACCAGATAGAATAGCGAACCATGGTGGCCGGCGTGGATTGTAGCGGGGTGATGTTTTCTTCTGCACAAAAAGCGAAAAACTGGCGCAAGGCGCTGTCGTGGTTTGCGTATATAGACGGCGCTAGCGAGTTCCTGAGTAGGCTTATGGTTGTAACCCCTTGAGTATCGGTCCCTAAGAGGGTCTGAAACTTTTCAGCCATAGAGGAGGACTAGGGGTCGTTAACCGGACGCATTTGTAGGTGATAGCGCGGTGGGCCGGTGCGTAGTAGAATTAGCCGGGGTGTTGTGGAACTCACCTGGGCGGTGCGTAGGGCCTTTCCTCTTGCACCGCGTCGGGTGTAGAGCCAAGAGAGGGAGTTAATTGAAAAGCCACGATGCTCCATGCGGGCGGTCCGACCCCCGCGCGCTTGCCGAGCCTACCGGGAAAGAAGAGGTCGCGTGAAGCCGGGATGTGTAAGGTTATTGTGACGAGTCGATGTAGGTCGTGGTACCACGTCGTGTTGGGCCAGTAAGGGGCCACAACGATAGCCGTAGCGTGTGATTGGCTTAGTTTGGCGGCGATAGCGGGTAGCGCTGTCCTGGGAGGGTTGCAGTATTTGTTCTCGCACTGCCAAGTTGTGTCGGGCATGTGTAGGCAGTCGACATCCTCGCACTGTGGGTCGCGCCATCTAGCGTTGAACCGTGGGAGTTGAGTGTTGAGCATAGAGGCGAAACGGTCGATAGTGTGGGGTCCCCACCGGGCACGGAGGTGGGCGAACATGCGAGGGTTTAACTGCAAGTCTTCTGAACCCAGTTCGCGGTTGAGTGTATATGCCCAAATGTTCGCGGCCGAACGGATGTAGCGGGGGCGGATGTAGATGTCGTTGGTGTCGAGTAGGTACCACAAGCGGCGCAGCTCGGTCATCATAACGGGTGACCGGGAGGTAAGCTTGGTTAGCGCGGCGACTACTGATGTGTTGTCCTCGTGGAGGAGGACGTGTCGGCCTTTGAGCTGGGGTAGAAACGACTCTATCGCGTGTCGGACCGCTCGAAGTTCTTTCCACGTGATGTGTTGTAGTCGGTCTGTAGCACTCCAAAAAGTGCGTGCTTGGTAGTTGGAGTCGTCGTTTATTGAAATATGTCGGACGCCATAATGTCAAGTACATGTACATGAAAATATCGCTATGTCAAGAACTAAATCCACTTGTCAAGAATGCAAAAACAAAGTTGCTACTAAACCTTCATGATGTATGTACGGCCCGCACCCACCGAACCGGGGTGCCGACTGGCCTAGGGAGATCCGCGTTCGAGAGGGGTGACGGATCATGCTAATCTAGCTCCCGCATCACTCCGGTCTTGCCGGAGGTAGGAGGGAAAAGCTGGCAAAAACACCTTCCTGACGCAGTCGCTCGTCGATCCCGCCGTCGCATCCCGTACGCACCGCCCCAAGGTCACCGCCGCTCCTTTCGACGCGGCACCACCTTATCGGGGACTCCCTTTGCCTCGATGACAAGCGGGAGGGCCCCAACCTGAGAGACAAATATTGCTAGGGCTCATGTCTCCAAACAAAATAATTTTCCACCATAATGTTTCCAACAATTTTGGTGCTGGTACCCGGTTACCAATCGGGAAGTCGGCCTAGCGCCCGCACCCTCCCCCCTCCGTTCGCGCGTCTACCGAGCATCTTTGCTTCGAGTGTGGGCCTTCGCGCCTACCCGGGCCCACACTCTCTAATATCATGTATGCTGAGCGGCAGTGGGTGACAAAAGAGGGATGGTGTGACACCGTAGCCGGATCCGACGGGCCTCGGGGCACATATTTCAAAAACCCCTCCGTGCCGGATTTTCCGGCGGCATTGACCCCTAGGGTCGTCGTCTTCGGATCTTGTCGCTCCCCCGTCGCGACCATCCTCCGTGCCGCCTATGCACACTCCTCCCTCTTGGAGGTGTAGCCGAGCGATGTAGAAAGTCCACAGCAAATGAGCGCCATGCCATGGTTATGCTTCCCGATTGGCTGCCTTATTAGATCCGGCGCTTTAGATGCGCCGTATATACAGGTGGGCCCCCCAAAGAACAATAGTGGGCCCACCCGTATCATTTGCATGCATGATGGCAATGGCCACTCCCACATCCCCGCGTACGTTTCCGATCTATGTTGGGGGAAATAGGGAGATCGGTGGGGTAGGGCTGCGCAAAAATCTCTACGCTCGGTACGGTAATTACTTGTTGCCCCTCCGTACATGGCAGCATTCCCGGTGGTGGTTGGTCCTAAGGATCGCCGCCGCTGTCAGATCGAGTCGCTTCTTCATCTGTGATTGTCCTCATGGTTGCTCCGCGACGTGCCTCACCTCCCTGTGAAGCTCGACAGTCACATGCATGACCGGTGGACGGCTAGCGAGCGCCCTTCCATGGCGTTGCTTTCCGGTTGTCCGCCGCAAACTCCAATACCCGCATCCCATCGCTTAACCGCCCGCACTCTCTTCGCCAACAAATACTTCACTGCTTATTCCCCGCCTCATTATCGGGACTATATCTGAGAGTATATTTACTCGCGAAAATATCGGATGGGTTGAGCGGGAGATCCTGGCGTTGGTGGTGTTCATATATTATCTTTAATATGAAAGCCCTCCGAACGGGCTTTCCCAACAGCTGTTCATCGCGCGGATCGCATGAATCGGCTACACCGGTACCAATATAGGTATAGCGAAACTGTCAAGTGTGTCGCCCAGTTTTTTCATAAGAGCGTGTAGCTTCTCTCGTAATTTACGAGATATTGTCAGTTTCTGAACACCCGTACTGTTTGACATATGCACAACGTGTAAGGGGTACGGGCGACCGCGCAATTTGCGGCGTTCGTTCCGTGTATCGTCCAACGATGTGTTAGCCCCGTATTATATGGTCGGATTGTGTAAATCTAGAGGTTTACAACCCTACCCACCATGTGTACGGGACAGTAGCCCAGCGGTTAGTATTACCGTAATTAGCGACGCGTCACACCTCCATGACAGCGATATTGTATGGGCAGGGTGGCGTGACAAACCAACTAAAACAACCTTCACCATCCGGCAGCTCAAGCTAGGCACTAGCTAGCAGCAACTCTTAAGCCATTGCTATCTCCGAGTACCAGCACTCTTTGCTTTCGCGCTAAGCCCATCTAGGCCTCGCGCGACTGCAGTCTCGACTCTAGCAGTCGAGCAAGGTGTTAATACTTTGCTTGTTTCGTTTTGATACGCAACCGAGCGTCGCAAGACACTTCCCCCTATGGTTCATGTTACACCGCATTCCGATGTGCAACCCGTTGTTACCACGCCTCGACACATCGCCGAGGACACTATCTCAGCTACGAGTCACATAACTAATACAAACGACATGCGAGGCTTTTGAACTCCGAGTTTCTGCGCAGATCAAGGCGAATTCGCTTGCTTTATTTGCAAACCCATATTCAGCAGCTCACGACCCCATCCACACATTCGGACCAACACCAATCCATTCCCGATGTCGCAACCAATGCGGCAGAGGGTTGAATGGCGGCCCTTGCGCCCCCTATCGACTCGCTGAACGACGACAACGACTTGCCCGCGTCCGACGTCGTCGGCTTCACCCCATTCAATGAAGTCACAATATTCGAACCAACTTTCAAGATTTGGCCTTGCGCAATCGCTACCCGGAGCATCTCCCTCCTAGCGCCACCCCTCCACGGTGACAAGTTCAGCGATAACACAACCACCCATACCGCCGTCACGGTTTCGGGTGCGCGTCAGTCTACTACCGCTCCCCTTCTCGACAGCCACGCCGTTCTTTGGCATGGACACCAACATTACCGTACTGCAAGATTAATGCAAGCCACCTACCGCCATTACTGACGCACCAACGTGCGCCCTAGCATAACCTTGCGCTTGCTCGCCGACTCTGACCCATGCAATTGCATAGCGGACCCGACGCCGCTGGTAGCTTCGCTACTGACCGTCAAGGTTGCCCTTTCCCAAGTCAATGTAATCCCCCACCTTGGTCCGACGCCCCTGACTTCCGACGTCACTACGTGGAACATCTACCCGAAACCACCCCTCCGAGGTGCCGACACAAGCGACGCCACAAACGCTCGCCCCGCCGTAAACTTTTCAAGCCGTCTCCGGTCTACCTCAGGTCGCCGCCATACGCGCCACGGCGTGCACTGCCTTGGACGCCAACTACATCCTTCCCCTAGGCTTACGCCGGTCACACGCCTCCTCTTCTACACCGGCATGCAGCATAGTGCGCCCACGCGCCCACCATCTGACCCGGAGCCGGTCAATCTCTTGTCGATCCATACGTCGTCGGCACCCCCACCGCATGACTACCCGCCAAGCGTTTGCCCGACTGAACCACTTTCCGGCCTCACGCTTCCTCAGCCCGGGAAGCACACTCCGCATGCCCTCGACACGGGTAACGGTGGAGCGTCACACGCCTAAGCCGTTGACACAACCCGACCCCGACCAAGCCAGCTCCGAGAAGAGCCGGACAACACCTCCCTTTTCGCGGCGGGCCGGCACCACACATGCCGGCGTCTTCTCAACACCGAGCCGAAGGATCGCCCTTGCAAGACATGACAGCCCTTTCCACTACAGTGATGTCGCAGTCGCGCCGAATTCGGCCAAGTCTGTCTACATGATGACCATGGCGACCCCCACCGAGTTCCTCCAAACCCACACCGACGTCGCTACCTTCCCCGCCTCAACCTCGGCGCGCTTCACCGACCGCCTCTACGTTCTTCGCCGTGAAATACCTCCTTAGATGGTATTTGTCAACTACATGCCCCCTCAGATGTACTCGTGCGCGACCGCTCGCAACAGCTCGCACGCTTTCCGCGCCCAATCCCGGCATTACTGCTACGGCGCAACAGTCGCGTCGCTACATGACTACCGCGTTACATCTCTGCATGCGGCGCTACTCCTCACCACGAGAGTATACCCTTTTTGCGCGCTCTACACCTCTTCCACTTCACCCCCCGACAGACCGGGACGTCATCGCAACCAGCAACGCGCCCTACCTTACGAGCAATCTTAGGCGCACGACCTACAAAACCGGCCGCTTGACACACAACGCCTACGTAGCCGGAGTCACCCACCCACTTCGCGCACCTAACGTCCTTAACAAAGTCCACACGGGCAAACACCCAGCTGATCTCGTTTGCTATAAGTGCCAGCACACTCAATCACTACAATTGAAACACCGCGAGCTATTGCCCGGCGAACGGCTACATGACGGGTAATAGTGGCTTTCGCCTACTACCGGTCCGACCGCCCACGCCAATCCCTACTCGCCTAACTCGCGGCCAACACCAAATCCAGACCGCAACGGTACCGACGTCCACTCTACGCCCAACACAGCAGGTTCCGGTGTTGAGGACTACTCCGACACATAAGCTACCCCAAAAGAACACCTCGGCTAATCTATCTCTTCGTGCGCCATTCTCCACGGCATTATACGTACACGCCTTGCCTACTACAACCGGCGACGTGCTCTGGCCCGTTGTCGCGTACGCCGCTGTTGCCCCCAAGCGACTACATTTGCCTACCCCCGACACTCGGCGCCCACTCGCTGATCATCAACGGCGGCGCACATCTAAGGTGGTGCCTAACGGTGGTATACAAAGAGACGGCTTGATGCCCACCGACCCCTCAGCCTGATGCCCCGGGGGTCTCAACGCACCTTTTCCGTATCCTCCACCCAGTGTGGGGCACAGCGACAGCCGAGGCAATAACAAACATGTGTATACGTCCGCTGCTCTAAGTTACGGCTGATGCTGTCGTGCACCCTGTGTATGGGTATTCACCCTCACAATGCTCCCCCCTTCCCTACTCCAGCTTGGACCTGTATGCACCATGTCCATACAAGCGAGTGCGCTTGTGTGGTTGGCTAGCTCGTCGAGGCGTAGAGTAGAATATAGCCGTGGTAGGCTAGAGTAGGGTCGATGGTAGCGGGACTGTTCCGGAGAACAGAATTAAAAAGTGAAAATAAAAGTAAAATGAGAGTAAGGAGTAAAGTATTATTAATTTTGAAAATATGTTTGGCGTTGCCTTCGGGCGAGTTTCCAAGTTGCACGCCGGACGACACTTCTGTCTCGCGTATCCTTCAGGTGGAGGGCTCCATAACCTGTTGAACGTGGTATGCACGGTTCGATAAGGAAGATACTGTAACTCGCGGTGTGTTGGTTACATGTACGCTACACAACCAGCCTTGGGTGACGGCTTGTGTCGAGACAAGAGAAGTGACTTCAGCTATAGCTGTTAGCTGTCTATACGCTAGTTTGTGATATCGTGCTCAGGCACTCTGAATGATGTCCTGTACATAAGGACTTCTATCAGAGCATACATTAGCTCTCTGTAACTAATCTACATTAGGAAATACTTACAACATTTGCATGTACCGGTACCCGTACCAATCCGACCGGCGGAGCCCGTCCGCCCTCGTCGTTTCCCGACCAACAAGGACAATAAAGACCATGAGGCCGATCGGCCTTACGAGTTGGTAACGCCGTGACACACTCTTTCACTCTTTCCTGTCCGGTGACGCCTCCCAACTCAACCTCTGGGTAGGAAGATAAGGAGAGAGAAAGAGAGAGAGAATAATGGGGACTTCCTCCAGACTCGGGCGCTCCTCACTGCTTTTCTTTCCAGGCTGCGCCGACGATGTAAGCGGCGAGCCCGAGCTCTTTGATGGTTGCTGCATCTGCCTAGACGCCGATTTCACGAAGGTCAGCTCACGCAACAGTCATCGTCGCGGCATATGATGCCAAGCCAATGCCCCTCTATCACCGCCCTTGCTTCAGAAACCCTTCAACCCCCGCTTTTAATGCCTCCACCAGGATGTATTCGACGACCGCACCATCATCATCTGCGACCAGTGCCAACTGGGACACCACATCGGCTGCCTCCGCGATATCGGCCGCTGCGACCTTGAGGTGTTCGAAACCCTAAACCCTAAAACTGAACCCCTCATATGTTAGCGGGTTCGCCTCCCCAAACTTGTTCACGGCTCTCCCTCTCCCTCCTCGACTCTCACCTTGCTCCTCCTCTCCTCTACCCTTCCTGA
Source organism: Tetraselmis chui (assembly GCA_026401115.1). Lineage (NCBI taxonomy): Eukaryota > Viridiplantae > Chlorophyta > Chlorodendrophyceae > Chlorodendrales > Chlorodendraceae > Tetraselmis > Tetraselmis chui. The sequence continues at coordinate 134,117 of JAPMLY010000540.1, forward strand.
CCTTGTTTCGTCCCTCCCAGGCGCTCCCGGATGGCGACTGGTTCTGCTCCGACGCCTGTCGGAAAGTCGCCCTCGAGCTGCGAGCGTCGGTACTTCGCGGTCAGGTACCCGTACCAGGCGACCACGACCATCGCCTCCACTGCCAGCTCCTCCACTCCAACGTAACCACCTCCCGTCCTCTGCGATAAATTTAAGTCATGGTGCCCTACAGGTAGCAACTGACGGGCGAATGGCTGTCATTGGGTGTTAAGGTGGCGAGAGAGGAGGTGGAGGCGGTGGAGGCGGTGCTGTCGTCGTCGTTCGACCCAATCGTCGACGACTTCACCGGCGCCGACCTGCTCCCCGTCATGCTCGCCTCCGGCGTCTTTCACGAGTGCGACTACTCTCAGATGCACTCGATGTTACTGCGTAGGGACGGCGTGCCTGTTGGGGCTGCTCTGCTCCGAGCATTTGGTGCGCAACTGGCGGAGGTGCCACTCATCGCCACCGCCGTCGACGTCCGCCGACAAGTAGCACCTCACCTCACTCGCTCACCCGCTTAGTCTCTCAATGAATCTCTGAATCACCCACTCACTCACTCAATCATTCACTCACTTACTCACTCACCCAATCGCTTAACCGCTCAATCATTCAGCCACCATTGAATCTCTCTCATACTCAATCACTCACTCACTCACTCACTCACTTCCTCACTCCCTCTTTCATTCACTCACTCAATCTTTCGCGCGCGCACACACACACACACACACACACACACAATAACTAACCCCGCATTCACTCACTCACTTTTTACCCCCTGCTCATTCACCCACCCACTTAATCACTCAATCTCTGTCTCTCACACACAAACACACACACACACACACACACAATCACTAACCCCCCAGTCACTCACTCGCACGCACTCACTCACTCACTCACTCACTCACACACTCTCATTATTCCACTTACTTGCTGACCCACTCAACCACTTACACAATGAATCACTCACCCACTCAACCAATCGCTCAACCACCCAGTAACTCACTTACTCATTGAACTACTCACTTGCTCGCCCACTCACTTTCTCATTCACTCAATCACCCACTCATTCAATCACTCGCGCACTCAATCACTCACTTACTTAGCCACTTACTAACCCATAATCCTACTGACTCACCCACACACTCACTCAGCCACCCACTCACCCCACTCAATCACTCACTGCCTCAGCCACTCATTTACTCACTGACTCAACCACTCACTTACTCAATCACGCACCCACTTACTCAGTCACTCACTAGCTCACTTAGTCCATGAGCCACTCACTAACCCAAAAACCCACTGACTCATTTCCCCACTCACCCATTTACTTACTCACTCACTTTCTCACTCGATCACTTACTGGCTCAGCCACTCACTAACCCACTCACTGACTGACCCACTCACTCACTCAATCACTTACTCAATCGCTCACTCTCTTACCAACCCACTCACTCATCCACTCACCCACTCAACCAGCCATTCTCTTCCTCAATCAATCATCCACTCAATAACTCACTCACTCACTCACTTACACACTCATTCACCCACTCACGCACTCAGTCTAACTTTCTCCCTCTCTCACCCATTCACTCACTTAAACACTACCTCATTCACCCACCCACCCACTCTAACACTCATCCACTCACTCACGCACTCGCACTTCAGTCACCCATTCACTCAATCAGCCACTCACCCAACGACACACTTTGTCACACGCGCACACATTCTCTCATCCACTCAGTCACCCACCCACTCAGTCAGCGACTGGCTCACCCACTCACTCACTTATCATAAGGCAGGCGTCACCGTTGCCGCGGCGCAGGGGTTGTGTCGTGTGCTGTTGGACGCGGTGCTGCGTGTGCTGGCGTCGGCGGGGGTGCAGCGGGTGTCGTTGCCTGCGGCGGCGGAGACGGCGGCGCTGTGGACTGAGCGCTTTGGGTTTGAGGAGATGCCAGGGGCCGATGTGGCGTGGGCCACCTCCATGCTCGGCATGCTGCGCTTCCCGGGGACGGCGGTGCTGCAGCGCGCGGTTGTGCCCGGCGACCCCCTCCCTATCCTCCGCCAACACGAACCCACCTCACCGCAACCCCAACGCACGTCTCCACCACCCCTACTCACCTCACCTCGCCACCAACCCACCTCACCGCGCCGCCACACCGTCGCCACCCTGTCTTCTGAGACTCCCGTGGCGACGCCCCACGCTGCGCTGCCCTGTACCGCCGGTGGTGGTGACGATGAGGGGGCGCGGCTGGCGAAGAGGGTGGATCAACTGAAGCAGCAGCTCGCAGCGGAGCTGAGAATGCAGGTGGGTGGGTTGGGTTGGGTGGGTGGACTGCGGGCTTTTGCTTGGGTAGGAGAGGGACTGCGGAGAGGGGGGGGGGTGTTCAGTGACGCGGCGATGTTGGGCTGTGGCAGGCCAAAGTTGAGGCGGGACTGCTCAAGCTGGGCGACGGTGGTGCAAAGCTTTGCCGAAGTCAGGAACTGCTGCGGGTGAGAGCCCCCTCCCCTCCCCTCCTCCCCTCTCCTCCATTTCCCTCCCTCCCTCCCTCTTGCTATCTCTCCTTCTCTCTCCCTCTCTCTCTCTCTCTCTCTCATACACACACACACACACACACACACACACACACACACACAGAGATAGAGGAAAAGGACGAGAGGAAGGGCGGAGGAATGAGTTTCAGTCGCCCGCTCGTGGGTGTTTTTTCAGGCGGAGTTGGGCGACTTGGGGTGCGATGAGTGGGTAAAGGAGCAGGAGAGGGAGTGGGAGGAGCGACGGCAGCGGTTGCGGTCTCCCTTGCCGACGGAGGCCAAGTGTTGGATGTTTCGCGACGGGGACGGGAAGGCGCAGGTAAGGCGGGCATGGTGTGGTGTGGTGGAGGCGCAGACACGGGCGCACATGACCGCTTCGTCTGGAGTTTAAAATTCGTATTCCATTGGGTATCCAAGAAGAAAAAAACTGTTATTTGGATAGGAAATTTGTTTTGCCGAGTCGATTTCAGCTGTTTCGAGCTGACTGCTGCAGCTCTGTACCCTAATTCTCGTTTCGGTCTTGCCTTCTCTACGTTTTTGGTCATATTTCATGCATTCACGTTTCGGGCTCCATTTCGTATGTCAGCAGTCTGATGGATAGTAATCTGGTGAAATTTGAGAAATTAATTGGATTGGTATTTCGCTTTTTGTGTTCATAATAAAGCAGTACACTTGCACATTCGTTTCCTTTAATTTCTTTCTGTTTCAGCGTTTAATTGGCTCACATTGTCTCCAAATATCAGCACCCCACATTACCTTATTACGCCCCCCGTCTCAACGTCCTCCCGACCGTTGTCAAGTTCCAACAAGCTGAGCTCATTCCATGCAATC